>CAIGQW010031024.1:5072339-5102584 GCA_903798125.1 Danio choprae
CACACACACACACACACACACACACACACACACACACACACACAGAGCCCTGTTTGCAGACTGCTGCTTCCAGCACATATTTATGTGTGTGCTGTACATTTACATCTGGGCTTGTCAGACGCTTGAGCTGGTGATGAATAATACTAGTTTTTCGGTTCTTTGTCAACATTAGGATTTTGGGGACAAATTCAGCAGAGCATAGGCAAATATTAATCATCTTTTTGAAGTAAGAAAAGTAATTTAAATATTTATCAAATGTTTTTGTCTAATTTATTTAAGTGTATGCATAAAAAAGTGTATACATAAAAATGCGTAAATTAATGAAAAGTTTAATTCTTTCAATTAAACTGTGATTTATTATTTAATTATTTTAACAATCTCTCTCTATATATGAATCATTTTTTTCAGACTGTTGGAAATATATAGTTCCTTAAATATTCTTTATATTATTATTATTATTAATATTATATGTATATATTATATTATATTATATTATTTGAGATGAATTTAATGATTTTACAATTTTAAACTTTTTGTTTGAAACGTACTTAAATCTAAAACTATACATATATAAATAGATATGTTTCCTTTTTAGGTTTTTGTCTTTAAAATATATATTGATTTAGTTATGAATATAAATGAATTATAAATTGTGCAAAAATCTGTAACACTTTACTTGAAGTAGTGTTCATAATACTGCTGTGACACCTTTATAATCATGAATATGAATGAGATTATATGCATTCTTATGCCAACTGTCATTAAATGGCTTTTTAAATGTAAAGATGACATTGTTTGAGATGTTTTTGTCATGACAACTTGACATCAGCATAACATAACTTGTCATAAATCGGTCATAAACATGATTGTCATGAGGTCATTATAATTGTTTCATGAATTTTATAAGTGTCATTAATATTTTTCTTGACCTCAGCTACAGTGGTACACATTGAATTTGTCATTAAATATAATAATGATGCTTTTATAAAAATTATTTGACAGTATTGACAGAAATTTTCTTGACAAATTCATTTTGTTCCATTGAAAAAAGTGATAAGAAAAATGTTCATGACACAACTATAATGGCCTCATGACACTCATGACAGATTTGTGACAAGTTATGTCTTGTAATGTTATGACGAAGACAGGTTGTGATGTATTTGTTTATGTCAAGTTGTTATAACAAAGACATCTCAAACAATGTCACCTTTGCATTTAAAATGAAATAACTGAGCGAATGACACTTAATGACAGCACATAAAAAAAATCTCATTCATATTCATGATGTGTTATTTCATGATTATAAAGTCAAATTATAAACACCCACTTCAAGTAAAGTGTTATCCAGCAATCTTTAAGCAGTGTGCTTAAACTGCTGATCGTCGACTATCTACCCAACATTGTCAACAAACATTGCTATGATTTGATTGTGATGTAGATCTGTTATGAGGTGTTGACAGCCTGTGTGATTTTTTTTTTCTGCCTCACCTCAGGTACACACTCACTGAGGGCGACTTCCACCACCTGAAGAACGCGCGTCTCACACACCTCCACCTCCCTCCACCCGCCCTCCAGATCCTAACCATCCACGAGTGTGAGTCTTCAGAGAACAGCCTCGCCATGATGACGCGTCCCGTCGCCAAATCCAGCCTGTCCATCTTTCAGGTGACAGACGCTTGCTCTGCTAACAGGACAATAAAACAGAGCATGTGATTATAGATCATAGTTCTAGTAGCGTAGATAATTCACAATTTACTCACCTTCATAAGTTTTCCAAACCAACTGGATTGTCTTTCTTCTGTTGAACACAAAATATTGGAAACTGGTAGCCATTAACAATCTAATCATGCTAAAAACATGACAACATGCTAATTCATGCTAGCAACATGAAAAATCATGCTGGAAACATGATAACAACATATAACATGCTAGCAACATGCTAATTTATGATAAAAACATGGTAGGTAACCTGCTAATATTTTGCTAGCAATATGTCTCAGTTCAGAGGTTTCATTCTTCAAAAAAGGATGAATTTGAAGTCTATTTGCATCATTACGGCCCTTAAATGTGGCCTGAAAATGTGTCCTTCATTTACTGGGTAATGCAGGAGACAAGGAATGGATACTTCCTTTGCTAAAATAAAATTCGACAGCAAACATCTAGTATAATTTTACCGGCTGTCACATTTAAGAACTTACAATTATCACATGTATTTAGGATATGCTGATATGCTACAAATGGCTTTAAATGCTGCTCCAGACATCATTCAGTCTGAAGATTTTAATAAACATTTCTGAAGTTAAATCAAGCTTCCTAATTATGTTTGTTTAGGTTTTGTTTCTCATTACTGGCAAAATATTAAACAGGTTGTGTTTGTCACTAGCCACCAGTATGTTCACTGCCCCAGACTGCCCTGACCAGCCGGAGTCTCAGTCCCAGCTTTGCCCTTCCTGGAGACACTCTCAATTCCACAGTGGACACAACATTCTGTGAAAGCATCACAAAGGCCGGCGCTGAGCCCTCCAGCCCATGTCTAGTGAGTCATGATTACTGAAGCCCTGGCATCTGTGGTTTTTTGTTTTGTTTTTTCATGTTTGGTAACACAAAAAGCAGTTTTCACCTGGTATAAACAAGGATTCAAAGGCATCTGTTGTAACCACTTGTGTTCATATTTCATGCAGAGATCCTTCATTACACTCTACATCACTTTCACATGAGTGATCAGTAGGGCCAGACAGAATCTGCAGAGAAGTAAAAAATCTGCGGATTTAAGCAGAATTTTGGCAGTATCGTAACTAAAAACTTAATATATGAAATAAATAGAATACATTTTTAACTTTTATTTAATATTAACAATGCAAATCCAATTAGATCCACTTAATTGGTAAACAAAGCAAGTCTCTCATATAATATATCTACTAAATTCATTCATTTTCATTTCGGCTTAGTCCCTTTATTAATCTGGGGTCGCCACAGCGGAATGAACCGCCTAATATATCTACTAAAAGACAAAATATTACTTTACAAACTGTATTGTAAATACATCAAATTAACATTTTCTCATTAGTCAATAACATTACTGAAATTAATTTAAAAACGGAATAAATTTACACGGGGTGACGCGGTGGCGCAGTGGGTAGCACAATCGCCTTACAGCAAGAAGGTCGCTGGTTCGAGCCTCGGCTGAGTCAGTTGGCATTTCTGTGTGGAGTTTGCATGTTTTCCCCGTGTTCTCGTGGGTTTCCTCCTGGTGCTCCGGTTTCCCCCACAGTCCAAAGACATGCGGTACAGGTGAATTGGGTAAGCTAAATTGTCTGTAGTGTATGTGTGTGAATGGGTGTGTATGGATGTTTCCTAGTGATGGGTTGCAGCTGGAAGGGCATCCGCTACGTAAAACATATGCTGGATAAGTTGGCAGTTCATTCCGCTGTGGCGACCCCAGATTAATAAAGGGACTAAGCCGAAAAGAAAATGAATGAATAAATTTACACAGCTAAATAAATAGACTCAATGATTGGCTAAAAATCTGCAGATTTCTGCATGCACAGATTCCATGTGGGCCTATATCAGTACTATTGAACTACATGAACGAATCAATGAACACAAAAAGTATGTGAATGGTAACTTCTGATCACAATCCATGTGTTCTGACACAACTCAGTGGGAACACCTTGTTTTAGTGCATTTTCTCAAATCAAGTCCCATAACCGTTACAAATGTAATGCGTTTGTAAAAAAAAAAAAGTAAACTAATGATGATGCAGAATGTGAGCAGCTACCACAGACTTATACATATAGATGGCTCATTAAGTCATCCACCATATTGGAAAGGTTGATGACAGTCTGTGACCATTCCAAAGTGCAGTAGACTTCGACAGATTATTTAAACTAAACTAACACAATACAACAGGACAAACACATGGGCTAGCACAACAATAGCTTAAAAATTCAATTAATACAAAAGAACAAACAAACCAACATATTCTCACCTGTGACAACAATGGTTTAAAAACGAAAAAGGAAAATGTAATAAATATAAAACCAAAAACCAACATATACTCACCTGTGAAAGGTTATCTTATTTCTTTTGGTATTTAAATGTTGTTGTTTTTTTACATTTTGAGGTTGTGCCATGTTGTGGGATCTAAGATAATATACATTTAGTGATGACAGATTAATTTTCAATGTCTATTATAAGTCAAATGTGACAAATATACCTTGTTTCATTCAGAGTGGTTTATTCCCCAGAGTGACAGAATTGAAGGGTTTAGGGCATAGGGATGAACCCTTTCGATTAGCAAGGCTAGACAAGGCAAGTTTATTTATATAGCACACTTCATACACAATGGTAATTCAAAGTGCTTTACATAAACAAGAACAAAAGACACATCAAATACAAGTATAAGACAATAAAAACAACAAAGAATAAAAATGATTAAAAACAGATTAAAATGTTTTAATAGTGCGATCTGTGCTCATTGAGTAAAGGCACAGCTAAACAGGTGTGTTTTAAACCTTGATTTGAATGTGCCTAATGTTGGGGCACATCTGATCATTTCTGGAAGCTGATTCCAGCAGCGGATACGCAGTGTGTGACATCAAACATCTTCCCCCATGCAAAGCATCATAGGGGCACTTCAATGACACTTCAATATGACGGCTATGATTGTTTTCACTCTGAAGTCCAAAAACCAATTGATCGTGCCAGTCTCTAATAATAATGTATTTAATGTATTTCTTGTGAACAAAACAGTTGGAGGTCAGAGGGGGAGTCGGCAGGGGTGCAGGCATCATGGGTAATGGTAGAGAGGCTGCGTCAGCCTCAGCCACGGCCCTGTCCTCATCTGGCGGTGTCTCACAGGGTCCAATGCTGCAGTTCTTCACCAAGCTCCGCCGTCACGCCAGTCTGGAGGGAGCAAGTCCATACTTCAAGATCAAGAAGTGGAAGTTTGACAGCAGCCAGAGAGCTTCAAGTCTCGACATGAGAGGTCAGTCACACATCCAGGAGTTGGCAGCGCATTAAAGAAAGCATCCGGTGTGAATGCGAGGTGTTAATTTCATCAGGAATGAAAAGACGGTGCTAATGAAAGCGAATCTTATAGTGGTGGTGCTGAATTTGTTGCATAGATCATTTGGTTTTCTTATAATATAAAGACAACTACATATTTTACAATGATTGCATTTTTTATATGTGGTAGATTAAATATGTATATATTATGTTTACATTTTCAATTGAAGTGAAAGTTTAATAACTGAAATTGGATCATTAAATATGAAATAAAATAATCACGGATTAACTTGCTGACATTTGTAACTTTTTCTTATCTTATTTTATAATTATTGTTTGTTAGACTAACTGAAATTACAAAATAAGCATATTTATTTCTGAAAAGTAATTATGAAAACATATTAAATGTAATAAACACACTACTAAAATCTTTGGGGATGATCATCTACAGTATTTAGTCGAATAGTACCTTATCCTCACAAATGGTGCATTTATTTCAACAAAATACAATTATTCTAAATAATGAAATAAATAATGAGAGTGTAATTATCTTTTTTGCTAATTATTTTCTGTGGTGGTAAGCTGAATTTTCAGCAACATTGTCATTTGATCTCTTATAAATATTTCTAATATGCTAATTTGATGCTCAAGAAACATTTATTACTATTCTTATGCATGTTGAAAAAATGCTGATTATATTTTAGTGTAATCACTGCTTAATAGTTTAGTGTAACTGTTGATACATTTATTTATATGGAGTCTTTGATGAATATAAAGTTCAAATGAACAGCATTTACTTGGAACAAAAATCATTTGGTACACATTTACTGTAACTTTCAAACTATTTCATGCATCAATGGAGAATATATCTTTTTTTAAAGAAATAAACTTTTTAAGGGTTGTGCACATTGCTGTCTTTTTTTAAGTCATAGCTTAGTGCTTGGCAAATGTGCTTCAACATACTGAGGCACTGCGAATTAGGCTGATCTCATTTTCTGTCATCAACATGGCAAAAAAGCTTTCTTTTAGCTTAAGTATGATATTATTCTGCCTCATAATATAAATGTGTGAAAAGTGCATAATGATGGGACTTAATGAATTTATAAACAAGTTATAAATAAGTTACTGTAAATATTTTTTTGGTTTATCTCTCAGGTCTGTTAGTGTGAAGCGAGATAACACTGCTGTGGAAAGTACAGACAGTGTTATGAACCTGTGAAGCGATCACTTTCCTTGCCTTAGGGGATGCAAAGCAATATTGCATGTTTCTTTGCTTTTCATTTAGCCCCTGTATTGTGTATTACCTTGGAAAATGATTGAAGACCTTTAATAGAGGTTTAGTGCCTTCATGTAGCAGAGTCAGAAACAGTTTGGCTTTTGTGTGTGTGTGTGCGCGCGTGTGTGTGTTTAGCAGACTATAGAATATATTCTCTCAGTCAAGACGGAGCTGCTGTATTTCTTGCCAAGACACGCTCTCAAACAGATGGCCGGTTGATGCAGGACTGTTCCATTCCAATTTTTTGAAATGAGAGGCAGCCAAAAAGAGCTTCTTAAAAACTCAGTGTGTTTTATTTTGTGAAACAATGCGGTCATGATGAAAGCCACACTCTCCATCTAATGGATTTCTATTGTTTGTAGCGCATAATAACTAGTGAGAAACGTATTGTATTGTTAATATGTTAATTATGTATGAATGAATTAAAACCTAACGCACTTGGTATATACCAAAGTGGAGGTAGGCAAAATGTGAGCATAATTGGGTAATAGGTAAAGAGTTGTAGTCGAAAATATGCAACTTTGGGATGATGTTTGCAAAAGTTTTTTGAAACACTGGTTTTGGTTTTGAAAAACAGAACTGAACTGTGTTACTTCTGAATGTAATAACAACATTGGCTGTAGGTTCAATCACACAATTTTGTGTTGTTGTTTGTGAATGTACTTGTATGTAGTTAGTTAATAGCAATAAGAAACTATACTTTAAAGTACTAGTCAAGAGCTGTAACTTCAACCATACATTTGTGATGCTGTTTGTGAATCAAATTGTTGAACAATGTTGGTCACACAGGACCTTGTGACCATAGTTGGGTATTACCAACAAGAAACACAACACTTCAAACAACCCATAGGTCAAGTTGGATGATTTACTATGGTGTTTTAAAAATGTTCATTGGAACTATGATTTCCAGACTGTTGGTAAAAACGAAACTTGTGACAATTATTGGCTTACGCCAGCAAGAAATTATTTAAATACAACAAAAAAGAAATCCTAAGCAGTGATCATAGTTGGCTAATACTAACAAGATACTATGCAGTTTATCCCACTATTTCTTGATTATAAACCTGGAATGTGTTGATTTTGATTTTATATTACCATTTTAAATTGCTTTGTGGGGTGGCATAGTGGCTCAGTGGTTATCACTGTCGCCTCACCGGATGAAGGTCGCTTGTTCGAGTCCCGGCTGGGCCAGTTGGCATTTCTGTGTGGAGTTTGCATGTTGTTTCTGTGTACGCGTGGGTTTCCTTACAAGTCCAAAGACATGTGGTATAGGTGAATTGAATAAACTAAATTGGCCATAGTGTATGACTGTGTGTGTGATTGCAAGAGTGCATGGGTATTTCCCAGTTCTGGGTTGTGGCTGGAAGGGCATCCGCTGCATAAAACATATGCTGAAATAGTTGCCGGTTCATTCTGCTGTGGCGACCTCTGAGAAATCAGAGACTAAGCTGAAGGAATATGAATGAAAATTGCTTAGTAAGGCTATTGATGCAAAATTGATTTTGTCCCTATAGGCTCTCCCAAACGGAGGCAGTTCCAGCGGCAGCGTGCAGCCAGTGAGAGTATGGACCAGGAAGAGCATGACGCCCATCATATTGACCTCATCCAGTACATCGCTCGCACCAAGGATATTACATACTGCCCGCCCCGAGCCAGTCCACGTCTTCTATCCCCTCCTTCCACACCCCCACCCCCCCTCGGCAGGTATCTTTAATTGCCTCACCCATGCATTTGCTATTGCAACCATCTGCCTCACCATGCCTCATACAGCAGACCCCATTCCATGCTGGACTGACCTCAATGTGCTGATCGCATTGCCTTATCATGGCATCATCCGGTTACAGTGCAAACAGCTTTGCTTCAGAATATGGAAGATTCTTCCCTGAATGTATGGAAAACCACAGCCATACCTTTTAGCATTTTTAACAGTTTATTCGTATTAGTTTTGTAAAATGATCCAGAAAGGTCAATACATGTTTTTGAATATTAGTATATTTGTTTATATTTGCTTACTTATTACAGCTGGCTTTCCTGTATCTGTAACTGTGTAGTGGTCTCCTCAAATTAACCATCACAGAGTGAGTCACATCCATCTGTGCAGCCATGGAGGCATCTGTTTAAACATCTCTGAATCCGGGCTCAAAGATTTAACAGAAAGGAAGAAATTAACAAACATAAAATAATTGACATGCACTGCCATTCAAATGTAGTGAACTCTCTGTAGAATAAATATTGCATGAATGTTCTGCCACTTCTGACTTCTAGTATGCCAGTTAGGTTGTGTAGTTCACTTTAGTTTCTGAGATATTTAGAATTGTAGATATTTTTGTTAGTGCTACTATAATGATCATGCTTTTTGTTAGATGCTTGAGCTTTTGCATTTTTGAGCAAATTGCATTTTAGTTAGAATTGTAAAAAAAACAAACAAATTTTCTAATGTTATATAAAATGCATAAAACTTGGGCTCGAAGCTTTAACAGACTTGAAATGCAATTTATTTGATAAACCCACACTGACATAAAACATGATGTTATGTTACATTGTGGCTAAAGCAATGCTGAATATATTTAGGAATACTAGCTTGTCTAATTTCATATGTGTGCTGTTCTTCAGGTTAGAGGTGGAGGTGATGGTGGAGCCCAGTTGCAGCAGAGCGTTGGGTCCTGGGGTGATCGGCCTTACCTCCGAGCCCCCAGATGAAAGTCATGGAATGGGTTATCATCAGGAAAGCTTAGAACCTCAGACCTTATACCGTGATATATGGACTCTTCGCGCCTCTCTTGAGCGTTATGTCTCATCCGACCAGAGCAGCAACAATGACAGAGACTCAGTTCGTAGTGACGCAGACAGTGTGTGTTCTCTGGGGGGTAAGAACGAGTTGGGAGGGCTTCCTAGGTACCCTTCGCAGGATATTGGTGATGAGATGGAGGGAGATGCAGACTTGCCTTTAGAAGAGGGTTCTGAGAAAGGTCGTAAACAGAATAGTGTTGATTCTGAAAGAGGAAGTGATGGGGAGACAGGAAACCGCAAGCTTCTACAAATGGACAGTGGTTACGCCTCAATTGAAGCACCTTCACGTGCTCCCGAAGAGCTGAGACTGTTTGGAAGCAGCAGCAGCAGCAAGGATGGCTCCGCCATGGAGCGCAGGCACTTCTTCAGTTCTGGCCATAAAGGGACCGTGTGTGAGAGCTTCGACACAGACATCTTAGATGAAGAACTTGAAGAGGAGTCCGCAGGTGCCAGTGGTGGAGTGGATGGAGTGGAAACAAGCGAGAGCACTATGCTTTGGTCCCCTTATGGCCAAATGTTCACTCAACGTGATGCTCAACCTCATCCCCCAGTTCTTTCCCGCCGTGACTACAGCATTGATGAGAAAACTGAAGCACTTTTCCATGAGTTCTTAAGGCACGACCCACAGTTTGATCAGCAGGAGTCTCCGCTACGCTCCAAGCATCGTTCTCGTGTGCACCTGCGTAAGCAGTGGCAGCGTTCCAAGCAGTACAGTGACCCCGGCCAGCGCTTCCAAACCTCTTTTGACCGGTACCGCACTCCACTCCGACGTGGTGAAACTGTCAACTATCCTCTAGAGACTAGCTACCAGAGCACGCTCCCACGAATCATTAGTGCACCAGATGAAGAGAGCAGTGAAGGTGCAACTAGTACTCCAGAGATTCCCAAGGTAGACCAGGATGCCACTACTGATGTGGATCCAGACAAGACAAGAATATCTTCCAGCACCGAAAGCAGTGGAACCATCAATGAGACGGAAGTCCTTGAGGCATCAAAGCCCCTGCCAATGACTGACATTGCTGGAGAGCAATCAGTGGGTCGGGAGAACTCTAGGCAAGTGTTGCCACCTCCTGAGCCTTCCGATGAATCTATCCCCGAATGTACAAGCTATGGACCACAGACAATCACAGAAGAGCTCAGTGACAAGCTAGCAGCTACTCTTGAAGAGCGACTGTACTCGGATCTTCGCAGGACCAGGGAAACACCTGAGTGTAGTACAGTGACTATGACTTACACATCGCCAGATCACAGTCCAGTGTAGCATGTGGCTCCCTTCATCTCCTTGTACTTGACGGCAACTACAGGTCTAAAATTTTGTTTGGCATTGGCAATGATCTGGAACAGGTTTGCACTGGTCATTTAAAAGATGTCGAAATCTTTGTTTTTATGTCCTATACCAATGGTGTAGAGACGTTTCTTCCATGCCCAGTGTTAAATAAATGGCAATTAAGGCTCATACCTCACATTGTTTGACACACCAAGTCTTTAATGAAATGTCAAAGTCTGTTATTAAAGCTCTCCATTTAGCTACATGTTGACTTCAAAAGCCAATATTTTCTCTGCACTAGGTAATCCACTGTGAAATTGGGTGCTATTAGATTAAAGATTGATTATATTTGTAAGTGCATCAATTATAACGCAGTGCTGCCTATTGGGATGTTTGTTGATGATCTAAATTAATATTACTTCTACCTATTTTTAAAACCTACAAGTTCCGCTCTCTGTTCAGTTGCTGTGTTTTACTTTGTTTTTCTTTTGGAAGTTGTGATGGAACAAAACACTATTTATTAAAAAGCATCTGGGTTTTTGTGGTATAGCTAAATTTGCTATTAGATTTAGAAGTTCAGGATAAAATGCAAATTATAATTGGGAAAAATAGTAGAAAATTCTTTGTCTGTGTAGACATGTCACAACCTATATTTCAAAAACAACACCATTAAAACTAAATGTCTTGAATTATCTGAAACTCCACAATAACGGTAAGGTTCCATATCAAACCTTTAACATTTTAACTTGGCAGTGTTTGTAATCTGGGTTAATCGACATGAAATTAGTTGCACTAAAACACTAGTGTTAGCTTGTTCCTCACCGAAATGTTCACAATACATTATTACGTGTCCTTGTCATTTGATGGTGTTGTTTTAACATTGAAGTACTGAATGTCTAAAACTGCCTCTTTGTAAGATGCTGTAATTTTTTGACCATTGAAATATTATTATTATAATTATTGTGCTTTTCATCTTTTGCCTTTATCATCTGTTCTGTATTGTTGGCCATATTGGTAATATTGAAAAGAATGGTGAACAACTTACAAGAATACAGTGCCAAATTTATGTATAATACCAAGCACTTGGGAAAAAAATGGAAAGGAAAAACAGTCCTGCAAAATAATGATTGCAGCTATGCCTCTCTAAGAGTTTGAATCAAGCCTGAGACATTTATATGGATTTCAATGTGAGATGGACATACCTGTTCTTGCATTTGTTTTTCACAAAATGAGCTCTGTGTGATTATTGGCATAACTTTGAATGACCAAGATGAAAATCCCCAAAGATGGGCAGCTGCCTTTGAACAGAAGAGTCACATCAAGTAATTTAGAGTAAATCCTACTTTCCAGCATTAGCCATTATTGTATTTTGGTACAAATGCCACCTTAATTTTTATGAATCCAAATTATCCACTAAAAATGAATATAAACATTATTATTACTAACAACTACTCCTGATGCTCTCACAATAGGGGCTGTGCTCAGTGTTGATCACTTTGTCTTTGCGTAAGCATGCAAAAAAGACGGATATTCAGTTGTTATGTGTTAGAAAGTCTATCATTGCAAAATGTGAGAGAAAAGGCCATTGGTGACATATAGAGGCCCTTGATTTAATGAAGCTTGTATCATCCGTAGGCTTTGTCTATGCGTGTTTGAGCTGCTGAGTACTACGCTAAAGGCTACATATCCTATTTAGTCTGCAGCTGAAGTGCTCTGTCCAGAAATAAAAGGCATTCATTATCTAGGTGAACAATGAGTGATGTGCATGGAGTAATTAACAATGGCAGAGAAAACAGAGCTTCAGACTAGCTGATACTGTTAATTGATTGGTTCTAGCTAAATGAACCCTACTGGCCATCTCACGTGATTAATGCGGTGCCTTTCTGTGTGTTTAACATTTAAAGGGATAGTTCACCTGAAAAATATCAGTACTCAATGCAACTCAATGTTTTTTTTTATTTAGTATAATTAAAATATTATAATAGTTGTTATTAATTCATACTCATGCCCCTTTTTATTATTAGAAGAATGTGACCTGTCTAATGACATATTTAAAGAAATGACTTTACACATTTATTATAACAAACATATTTGTTACAATTTGATAGGATCACATATTGTTTTATATATTTTAAAACATTCCAGGTCATAATGTTGTTTAATTTATTTACATATAGTTATATGATGGTTTGTTACACTGAATGACCGAATACAATAAGAATTCCTACAGATTTGGGACGACATGAGGTTGAGTAAATGATGCCAAAATTTTTATCTGGTTATTGTGAGATCTAATACAATCTCATCGTAATTTGTAAATATTATACATTTTGGCAAATTAGTGTTTAATTCATATGCATTATTCATACAATTTTGTTCAATCTGTTCTTGCACCTGTATTATGGGCCCTTTTGTTTTTTTTATTGTATATTTTCATTCTAAAGTGACTAAATTTAATTAATTATTTACTATTTCACCAAAATGTAAAACAGTTATTAAAAGTGTTGTTTTTTTGGGGGGTTTTTTTTTTTTTTTTTTTTGGAGAGTACTTATTTTGTAAAACTCATCATACATAGCCAAAATGACCTTACAGAAGTTATAAAAACATTCAAGAAATTATAAAAAAAAACATTATTACATTGCGTAAATAGAAGTCTAAAATGTGGTGCATTTACATGGCATTATCGAACACATTTGCAACACAAGGGTTACTGGTGACATTTTGTATTAGATTTAATTAACCGTGATCCATGACATGTCAGGGACAGCTAAATCTGTACAAAGGATAAAATAGATTTGTATATAAGCACAATAATGTCCCATTGCAGGCACTAGAACAGTCTGTCTTTGATTTGACATAAATCTAGTTGGGACCTTTTGGGTGATGAGTGCACAATCAAATAGCCTGTCGGTTGATGGATTACTGTGTATAGATTTGCATGTGGTGTCAAATTATTGTTTTGCAGATCCAAAGCAAAACACTAAATAACCGATATTTTTTGCGTGAATCCGAGAATGAAGAGAAATAGACTTGGTACTAAAATATTGTAAAGTATTTTGAAGGAGTCTCTTCTTTAAGAAGTTCCGCTTTGCTGACTTTTGCCATATTTCATGGACTAAAAAGTATCATTTTTATTGCTGGGTATATTTCAATGAAAGAGAAAATATATTTAAATTTCCAACTAGAAAAAAATCTGTAAAAATGTGCTTGACTAACTACTCAGTCAGAAAAAAAGAGAGAGAGAGAAAGAGGGAAGCTTTCTGAATGTTTGTTTGTTTGTTTACCTGGATCTCTTTGTTCTAGATCTACTGAGCCTTGAGGGACCAACCAATCTAAACATTTATTTTCATGTTAAGTTTTTCCAACTAGTTAATAAAGAATTATGCATTATGACTATGCCTGAGTTTGTTTGTTTGTTTCATCTAAAGATCATGAGATTTTCGGCTTGCTCCAGCAAACTGCTATCAGCACCTGTCTATGCTCCATCCCACCACCGTTCTCCATCTTAGGTGCTGAAATATCCCTTTGGGAACATCAAATATTCATATCAGCCAAGCTAATAAATTAAAGATGGCTGTACAGTCATTATGATTCTAAATCAATAGCAACCCCGGGTAACCAGGGAGAATGGGAAAGGGCCTTTACTCTTGTGATAGTTGCTATCAATCATTCGCACGACGACGCGAACAAAGACACCACTGACACATCCTATTTATTCATGTCCCTGTGCTGTACTCAATGTTCCCCATCTGAATTCAAAATGACTGACCCTATAGATGGCATAGGCTTTAGAGATTCATCCTCCAATTGGGAACCAAATGTTTTTTGTTTTTTTTCTGGCAACAAATCACTTGAACATGACCTACCCATCATTTCGACTTTAATATACAACAACATTTAGTTACAAAACATATACCATGATTTGCTACTAATAGTTGCAAACGTTAGTACAGAAATGAGGGGTATTGTAATTTTAGAGAGCATCTGATTGGATAAAAAATTGCATCTAAAATAGCATACTTCCCTACTATATAGTGTCACGTTTGTGGGGTGGGGAAAGGAGTCAATTGCAAAAAATAAGGGTTTATTAATAATCAAAAATAAAACAAAAAGCAAAACAAACTACCCAGAGGGGAAAAACATTAACCAAATAAAAAAATAAACCAAACAAACAAACTTGACTGGGCAAGGTGGCAGGAATCAGGGCTGGACAGACAGGACAAGGCAGGATACAACGATGAACTGGCACAGGACAGCAGACATAAGGAGAATATAAGCAGAAATAATTACCATACAAACAGAATAAACTAACAACCACCTGGCGTCAACAAGGTAAAAGACAGACTAGAAACACCACAAGACAAAACAGGCAACATCAACAGACAACATAAGACAGGGAAGTGAACATACAAGACATCAGGAAGGGAGGGAGGGAGGGGAGCCAAACCAGACCCAGCAAGACAAACAAGAGAGGGATGGGAGGGCAAAACCAGGGAGGATCAGGAGGTTCAGGGGCCCTGGCGGACAGGAAGGGAAGCAGGAACGGGAGTCCAGGCTGGAAGCCAGGAAGGAGCAGGACGGACAGTCCAGAGTAGGACCAGAGGGACAAACCAGGGTGGGTTCAGCAGGTCAGGGACCCCGGCAGGGGGCCAGTGTGGAGCCGGAGGGGCCGTCCAGGGTGGCCGAAAGTCACACAGGGAGGAGCAGGAGGGACGACCCAGGGAGGATCGGTCAGCTGAGACTGGGCTGGAGGACTGAGGGGAGCCGGTTGGGCTGGAGACCTGAGGGGAGCCGGCTGGGCTGGAGGCCTGAGGGGAGCCGGCTGGGCAAGAAGATGGGCTGGGGCCGGCAGGGCCAGGCGTTTGGGTGGTGCCGGTAGGGCAAGGCGTCTGGGTAGTGCCGGCAGGGCAAGGGGTCTGGGTGGTGCAGGCAGGGCAAGGGGTCTGGGTGGTGCAGGCAGGGCTAGGAGCCGGGCTGGGGCCGGCAGGGCTAGGAGCCGGGCTGGGGCTGGCAGGGCAAGACATATGGGTGGTGCCGGCAGGGCAAAGGGCCGGGCTGGGGCCGGCAGGGCAAGACATATGGGTGGTGCCGGCAGGGCAAGAAGCCGGGCTGGGGCCGGCAGGGCTAGGAGCCTGGGCAGCGCAGGCACTGAGCTGCGCTCTGGGGCTGTAGCCAACACTGGCGGGTGCTCTGGGGCTGGAGCCAACACTGGCGAGTGCTCTGGGGCTGGAGCTGCCTTTGCTGAAGAAGCCTTTCTCTTGAGCCTCCACTTTTGAGTGCGGGTCAACCCTTGGGGGTTGGGCATGGACTGGGAGGTGGTGCTGGTGGTGATGAGAGGGGTCCATTCCCCCTGCAGGATCTCCCCCTCCTTCCTGAGGCAGGCATATTCCACCACTCCCAATAACTCCACTTCTCAAGTTCACCCAGCTCCTCCCAATCAAATGGTTCATCCAATCCAGCCAGAAAATGTGGATGAGGTTGGTCTCGCTGAACCCAAGCCCCTGGACTGCCTCAAGGAGACCCTCTGCGAAGATGCCTAAGGGGCGATGGGTCTGCTGGTGTGGCAGTCCTCTGACTAGGGGTTGGTCTTGGGGTCCTTCTTGCTGGGAGAGAGCTGGGCGCAGAAATAAACCCATTTCTGCTAAGTCCTCTAGTGGCTAGTTCGTACTGTCACGTTTGTGGGGTGGGGAAAAAAGCGAGGACTCAATTTCAGAAAATAAGGGTTTATTAATAATAAAAATAAAACAAAAAGCAAAACAAACTACCCCGAGGGGGAAAACATTAACAAAATAAATAAATAAACCAAAGAAACAAACTTGACTGGGCAAGGCGGCAGGAATCAGGGCTGGACAGACAGGACAAGGCAGGATACGATGACAAACTGGCACAGGACAGCAGACATGAGGAGAATATAAGCAGAAATAATTAACACAAACAGGTGAACAGAATAAACTAATAATGGGTTAACAAGGAGGGTGGGACTAGACAATAGACAGAAGAGCACATGACACAAACAAACAACACAAGCCATATGCTCACACAAAACGAGACTAGAACACGCAGCCAATGAGAGAACTCATTAACCGCGTGTTCACATGACAAAGCACGCGGCACATCTAAACATGCACCATGTGCTGAACACAACACCAAAAGAAGACTAAACGCAAGACACGAGTACACGATAAATAAAAACACTCACCGTGCACTCGCACATGCAACGTGCATGTTTCATCCCAGCACCAACAGAAACCGAAACCAACTAGACTGAGACGCTGGGAATGAAACACCACTCTGCAGACAGAACGAACACAAACACCAGGACCGCCCACGCACAACCAGGACAGCGCTCATACAATGACAGAAAACGAGTGCTTGACCCGAGAAAACTCGAGCCAAGCACAACATACAGGACAAGACAGGACTAGTGTCTGGACTCTGCCACCAAAACATGAATTTACAAAACCAGAGTGGCAGAACCCCGACATATAGTCTGTGAAAAACAGTATGTGAGCAGAGTAGTATGTCTGAATTCCATAATGTCCATAAACCATGATTTGCTACTTGTTAGTTGCAAGTGTTAGTAGGGAGAGGGGCATTCTATGTCTAGATAGCATTTGATTGGACAAAAAACTATGTAGTGCAGGATTACATCATTAATTTTCCTTCGGCTTAGTCCCTTATTTTTCAGGGGTCACTACAGCGGAATGAACCGCCAACTATTCTGGCATATGTTTTATGCAGCGGATGCCCTTCCAGCTGCAACTCAGTACTGGTAAACACCCATACACCCTCACATTCACACACACACTCATACACTACGGCCAATTTAATTTCTCCAATTCACCTATACCGCATGTCTCTGGACTGTGGGGGAAACCGGAATACCCAGAGTAAACCCACACAGACACGGGGAGAACATGCAAACTCCTCACAGAAATGTCAACTGATCCAGCCAGAACTCAAACCAGCAACCTTCTTATTGTGAGGCAGCAGTGCTAACCACTGAGCCACCGTGCCACTCCAGGTGACATCATTTCATTCTATGTAACGTTTGGTTCATTTTCTTGAAAGAGAAGACTGGACACTTGCTATTAACTTGCTTAGAGTCCATTTTTACTTCTTATTAATATGCTAGCTAATCAACATGGCCCAGGACCAACAGCGCCTCTTTAAATCTTATTTGAGTAGAATAGTTTCTGCATGGTCACAATATGTAATTTATTGCATTTTAAGCTAACTGTAAGCTCAGTTAGTACTTGGAAATAAAAGCTAAAAGGAAAAAAGCCTCTGCTCGCTCTTCGAAGCTTGGCACTCATTAGGATGACTGTACTCCGCAAAGCGTGCTTGGAGTACATATGCACTGCTCGAGGCAACAGAATATGATGTGCTTCTCATCATCGTAGTGACAGCACATATGGTTTCAATGGAAGGCGCCTTCTGACACTATTATTTCATAGTGGCCTACTAAGAGCAAACTGTCTCTTTCAGCGAGTTAAAGACAAAGGCATGGGTTGCCCAGACTTGCACACAGTTCAAAATTTTCCTAAAATGGAAGTGTCAACTGAGCCTAAAACCGAAGTCGTAGGAACAAATGGTGTCTGAAATATCTCTGCTTCGTGAAACATGATATCCTGTGCAATCCATTAAGCCGAGATGGCCAGTGAGTCACCAGCAATGCACAAATTAATGGAGATGAAATGTAACTTGCTCCCCACCCCATCCCATCAACAGACAGAATGGCACTCTGTGAGAGCTCAGCATCAACATTTCAATCGCCCCACTCCCTTCTACCAGGGAAAGAGAGCGAGAGAGATAAAATGCGTGGGAGACACCAGTGACTCAGACAGGATAAGACACACTTTTATCAGAAGGTCATTCAGGCTCTCCTCTCCAATTAGGCTGTGATGAAAATGTTAAAAACTGGTTAGCGGTCTTTTCGATGTACCAGACTTTAGAGGTAAAAGATTGTAAGTGCCAAGTATTATCCGGTTCCCACTGGAAATATAAATCCCAATTGAGATCTCCTTTATATGTCATGTGTTTCAATGATTTTCGATGGATCTCTTTAGCTAAATTCTTTTTTTTTTTTTCATTCAACTTATGACCTAGCTGAGAAATTAGCGACCTTCTTGCTGTGATGCGACAGTGCTAAACACTGAGCCTCCATGTCTCCCCCTATATATGTGTTATATGCTTATGTTTCCCTTCACCTATTTTCTATGTGCATTTTGGAATATCACATAAAAATTGCTTAATGGAAATGCTAAGATGCAAGATGCCCAACGAGCAGGAAGTGACGATTTTCTACTATTTGACAATGTTTGACAAAGCTTAACATAGAAGTTCTAGTAAATTGAAATTGTGTCAGTCCAGTTTTATGAATAAGTTTAATTCACATCTTTGGATGGAAACATAGTTATTGATGGACATCCAGAGAAGTCTGTAACTTTAAACGTACTGAAGGTTTGTGCTTTTCCCCCAGATGCTGGATGCTAATGTTTCCTGCCATGTTATCCTCAACCCTCTTTTACATTGACCATGATGAATGGTAATGGCTGCACAGAGAGCATGAAACGAGGTGATTTTGGCAGTCGCTTTCCTAAGGGGCTGGGTAGGCAGAGAAAAGTGGGAACTTGTTAAGAGATTGAGCCAGTGCTTATGAATGAGTCATAGGGAGTGGAGCCCACATGAATGGGCAGGTGCCACTGCGATGGAGAAATAGAAAGAGACAAAAAGAAAGAGAGAGGGAGACAGAGAGTTATAGCAAGAGACAAAGATAGAGTTAGAGATCCCTGGAAAGCTGATTAGGATCCAGCTCATGCCCACACATCCACCCACACACTCTCCCTCCTCCGCTTTTCTTCCTCCTCTTATGAAGATGATGAGCGTAGGATTCCTCTTGTCTGCGTCCACCTCCATAACAGCCCTATTGCGTCATTCTTCTGTGATAGTCTTTCTTTCTTTTGTGGTATAAAAAATATACTTGAATGGTGCTAATCTAAAGAAAGCTTATCCACATAAATGTTTAACCACAGAAGAATGATTCATCACTCATAGTCACTGTATAGCTATATATTTTTGTATATTTAAATGTCCTACTGACCTAGGGTGTAACTAAAAGGTTTCATAACATACAAATGTACAAATACAATGTTTTAATGTTGAAAACTAAGACCAAACTGGCAGCATTATAGAGCTATATTTCGCAGATGAAAAGGTTTATGGTGTACCCTCAAAAGAGTAGAATCGTATTAAGTACATCTACTGCATCAACTTTGCATGAATAATTTGAACCTGCTATAAAATCAACATGAATCGCATGAATGTCTCTTCCAATTTTACTCAAACCAGTGTCACTGGTACTCTCTCTCCTATCCGGGTCACAGCACTAATGTAACCTCTTCAGTTCTACTCAAACAGCAATAAGTGGCATCTGTTGCATGGGAGACAGGTACACTAACAAGGACTGCATCCTCTACCATCAGAGACACCTCTTGAGAAAGCTTTATTCTTGCAGCCCTTACTGGCTGGTCTCCATTACCCCCACCCCTTAATTCCTGGTCACAGAACCAATCCCTCATTTTAAACTCAAATCCAAATGTGGGGTTCATATCAGTAACTCTGGCGCTGTCTTAGCCGTCTGGGTCATGGCACTAATGTATCCCCTTGAGATTTACTCACACTACAACAAGCAGGAATGATAGTGGTGTCTCTGGCATGGGAGGCCAGTGCATTAAAAAAATTCTAAAGACTGCATCCTCTACTGTCAAGCTGTAACACACCTCTTAAGGTCTCAAGAGTGGGGTTTTAATCTCACTGCTCTTATTAGCTAGCCCTCAATACCGCTGCCCCCAAACCTCACTCCCATCTGGGTCATGGCACCAATGTAACTCACAATTGCCAATTGTAACAATGAAGATTGCACCCTCCAGGGTCAGTAGCTAGTATGCCAGGGGAGTGAGGTCACACAGGAAAATTTAAACAGCAAAAAATTGCAGAACAGTGTTATATTTGACTCTACCTTAAGACATTTACTGCAAACCGAGGTTGGAATGTTATCATTAAACAAAGAACTGTGCTTAACTCTAAAAACCAGGACACATGTTAAGTAAAATGATATGCCCTTACAATCAATTATGATTAACGCATTATAAATCAATGCCTTTGCATTTTATATTAGCACACAAAAATCATAAAAAATTATTTGTACAGCTTTGCAAAGTAAGCAGTGCGAACATGAATCAACCATTCAAAACATGGAATGGATCTCAGTAGTGCCATGATCATAACAGAGCATTTCCATTCAGACAAAACAGAGTGAATCCTCACGTAGGTAATTGATTGACCAAATCAAGCAACAGCAATTAAACAACTGTAAACGAATGTGATAATAGCAGCACTACAGTTGTAGTGTTTGGGTGTAACTAAGCAACACTATAACTCTTCATTACCTAGACTTACAAAAAATCGTATACATTTTGCCAAACAAGTCAGCTGTAATGAATAGGATTCTGAGGAGTAGCTTGATTATGTTAGCCATGAGTAGGCCCACATGAAATCTGCGCTGCGATTGTTAGCCCATCATTGAGTCTATTTATTTACTTGTGTAAATGTGTGTAAATGTATATTTATTCCGTTTTTAAAGTAATATTTTCTGTCTTTTAGTAGATCTATTATATAAGAGACTTGCTTTGTTCACCAAATAAGTGGATCTAGATGGATTTGCATTGTGAACATTAAATAAAAAATTATTTAGGTATTATTTTTTATTTCATATATTAAGTTTTTAGTTATGAAACTCCCAAAATAATTCTGCATAAATCCTCAGATTTGTACAAAATTCTCAGCAGAAATAGCATAAAATGTCCGCAGATTCTGTCTGGCCCTAGCCATGAGATATTAGCCTGTCTAGCACAAACATCAGCACTCATTTCTGCCACATTCATTGTGTCCATGTAAATGCAATTGACCACTGCACCTATAGTTTATGCAAAGTCATCTCACCATGCCTGACACCAGAAAGCACAAAAGAATGCAGAAATGTGGCCTTGTTGAGGGAAAGACACAAAGGGGAGCAGATTGTATTGTAGAAGTGTGACTATTCCGCTTGCCGCAGAATGACTCACAGTTGCTATGGCAACTTTACCACTCACCACTTTCTAATCGGCTATTTCAACAGCCTGACAGAGAGAGACAGAGCTGAGTAAAATGCTACATGCCGGAAATAATCAACATACAGCACTGGACAAAATGATGCTGAGGGGGAAAAGTCTTACAAACTACACTTTTTGACAGGTGTAGGATCATATATGGAACAGGAATGATGACATCACAGTGGAAACGGGAACAAAATGATCTTATTGTAGTCTTAAGGCTCTATAAAAATAACTATAATGATAACTATATGTTGCATTCACACCAACAGATGATAGTTTGTTATAATAGTGGATTTCCATCACAATTCCTAGAACTATTGACAGAAGTAGCCTACCTGCTTTTTGTGTGTTCAAACTGCAGGAACTGGGAATCATTTTAATTCTTGAAATGCCATTTTGGGGAACTAAATTCATTACTACTCCAGAGCAGGATCTAACCCAACCCTGTTCTTGGAGATCTACTGTACCTTCATGCAGAGTTCAGCTCCAACCCTGATCAAACACAACTAAACCAACTAAGTAGGATCTGAAGCAGCACTTGGTATTTAAAGACAGGTGCGTTTGATCAAGGTTACAGCTGAACTCTGAAGGAAGGTCTCGAGGATGAGGGTCGAACCCAACACAATAGGAACTACAGTGATGTAATTTCACCTTTACAGGGCAAATGCATGCAATACGAAACACTGGCACAGTATTAAAGACATTACAAGACATACACATTCTTTAAACTAATATTAGCTTACACATTCATTAAAAGCTAATATCAGAAGCATTTGCTAAGTTCATTTCTTAGCCTCAGTTTAATGCAGCACTACAAGTTGTCAAGTGATTTAGTTCTATTGTTTCACTGTAAAAACAGGATTCTGACAGCAACCTTTCTATGCAGGCTTTATCTTTATCTCTGCTCTCTCATAAAAATCAGATATTAGTAGTTTAAACTGACAATACTTTAAAACAGAGATGCCCAAAGTAAGGCCCGTGGGCCAAAGTTGGCCCATGGTAACCTTTGATTTGGCCTACTGTCCTATCTGAAAAGAGAGAGAGAGAACGATGGGGAGGTGGTTGGGGCGAATGCCTTTGACAGAGATCGTCATTTCAAATTTAACATAACCTTTTGTTTCTTTGTTTTATTCCTGAGCTACAAAAAAGCCAACTGAAATGAAATGATTCAATTAAATGTTGTAAATGAATTAGACTTTTAAACTGTAAATACTGTCACTTGACAGATAGAGGACAATGAGAGGACAAAGTCATCTGCGAGCAAATCAAGATGAAGGCAGGAGCAGCTCGACTAGTGTATTCAGCATTGAACTTCATTTTGGTATAAATGGGATTGTTTATGTGTGAACAGTAATAAGTTTATTATAAAATGTTATAAATGATACTGGGTTAGTTAATATGATTTAAATGATTTAAATAAATATTATTAAATAAATTAGCAAATTTCCCCTTGGCAAATTTATTGTAATACGGTTTGCTATATATTCGACCCACAGCCCTTAATCAAGTTTTTGGCCCTTTAAAAGAAAAACTTTGGGCACCCCTGCTTTAAAAGGTTTGCAGATGTTTTGTTTGTTATCGAGGTAGGTCAGTGTATGCTCCATTCAGCCGTGTGTATTTCTGGAAGCTTTGCGTTTAAAGAATCAATAAACTATTAAAGGCTCATTACAATCTTTGTGTCTAATTTGTATGTTTTGTGGCAATTAACTGTGTACTAAGGAAGATAAAGTACGTCCATGTTTTCGTAGAATAAAGCCCTTGCTTTGTGTTGGACTACCGAGAAGCCTGTCAGGCTTAATTCTGTTCAATAATTCAGGCTTAGTTAACAACTGCCTTGATGTACTTTATCTCTTACTTAACATACCTTGGTGTGGTCGATAATAAAGTTGTCATTTTTTATTTGATGGATGATGGATTTTGTTTAAAACAGTTGTAATTGTAATGTTTTATTCAAAGTGAATGGTTACATAACAGACGTCATGTTTGTTGTCATTCAGTTTGAGTCCACATGAAAAACTGGAGCCAGAAATAAGACCTAGTTTTGGGTCAAGCAATTGAATGTGTAAAAGCTCACTTAAACATTCACTTATGCAACATAAACCACTTAGACCACCAATAGCAGAACAAGATTATGCTAAATTACACGCTGTGACTAAATACAAATGTCATTCGAACCCAGGGTGTATTTTTAATTAATCAAAACAGGATATAGAGAAAGTAACAAGTTTCAAGTAACAAGTGTCTCGTTAGCATTTTGTATCGAGGAACAAATGAATCATTCAAGCCTACTTGCAGTTCAGATGGAAATGGCACTCTTCAAAAACTGCAACCTGATTTGTAAAGAAATCAAGCTTAAATTAGGAGCCGAGTGCACATAATAAAATGTCTAATGTATTGACCCATTCTGACCTTGGAAGCCATCATTTTATATTACCAACTGAGAACTACAAATACACTGCCAAAATTAACTCTTTTTTTTTCATTATGAAAGAATAAACTATTGCAGAGGTATCCATGTACCACACTGAGGTCTGGGAGGCAAGACAGCTTACAAATAACCTTCAATTCATTATTTTAAATTCTATAATGAATAAATAAGCAGACTTGGAAAGATTATCTATTAAGAAAGTAATGTTTTGGGTCAAAGACATGACCTTTTTATTCAGATCAGTGTAGTTATTGATAACTAAACATTTTTGTTAATTAAAACAAACGTGGTGATTTGATGATAAAATGAATAATGTAAATAAAATTGTATACATTTTAGAAATGTTTTGAAACTATGAAAATATGAAAATTCAAAATGGTGAGAAACTAACTGGACTAAAATATATTTAAAATTACTCAAACTAAAGCTAATCAGACATATTTAAAAGCTCACATAAGAAAATGCTTCACAACTATAATTAACATAAGAATATAAAAAATTAAGCTAATTCAGAACACTAGCAAATACCATATTAGTGTACAATTAATACCAAAAAAAACTGATATTCAAGTCAAGTTAAGTCAAGTTTATTGTCGTTCCGCTACATGTGTGGACCTATAGTGGAACTAAATGCTGTGTCTTGGTGACCACGGTGCTACATAAAATAAACATAAGAATAAATATAAACACAAAAGAAAGAAATGCTGAGAAATGCACAATGTTTTTCTAAAGATATGCAGTGATTTTAAGAAAGTGTCTGGTGCATTGAGAGATGAAAGTGTGTTTTTTACAGGTGGTTTGTTCAGCCCACTCGCCTGTGTGAGGCACACTCAGGATTGCATAATGTTTTGAGATTTTCATGTGGTGGGCTCGGCTGGGTCAGTTGGCGTTTCTGTGTGGAGTTTGCATGTTCTCCCCGTGTTGGTGTGGGTTTCCTCCGGGTGCTCTGGTTTCCCCCACAAGTCCAAAGACATGCGGTATAGGTGAATTGAGTAAGCTAAATTGTCCGTAGTGTATGAGTGTGAATGGGTGTGTATGGATGTTTCCCAGAGATGGGTTGCAGCTGGAAGGGCATCCGCTGCATAAAACAAATGCTGGATAAGTTGTCGGTTCATTCCGCTGTGGCGACCCCAGATCAATAAAGGGACTAAGCCGAAATGAAAAGGAATGAATGAATGTGGTGGGGAGAAGAATGGATCCTGTTTTTTTTGGGAGCTGGGGTTGTGAATAAGATTTCAGACGAGAGTAAGGTGATTGGAATTGAGGGCTCTAACAGCTCTAGGGAAGATGCTGTTGTGTAGTCTAGGGCTCTAATACTCTGAAGCCTTCTTCCTGATGGCAAGAGCTGGAAGAGACTGTGAGTGGAGTCTTTAAAAATACTGGTAGCTTTGCTGGAGCATCGTGAAAGGAAAACGTTTAAATGCAAATTCCTATGTATAATATCTTAAATAACACCTTCTCTTTTAGTTATTTTATTTTAGTACTTCATAAGTCAGAAATAAGTCCTTGTATCATCATCAAAAAAGAAACTTGTATTTTAAAAAAAAACAAACTGCAGCCCTGTTGCTTGATTTTTTTTCTTTTGCTGTGAAGCAAATAGTATGCACTGAATCCCATCTACTATTGCATAAAAACTGTCTGAAGTCACTCAGTCTATGTTTTATCAAATGTAAAAACCTGCCAGGCTGCATTTGAAATCCACCTGCAGATAAAAGTAAGACCCTGCTGGCGTTCTTAAATTAAAAAGATTCATTTTAATGTACACAGCATGTCCAGCTTCACCTTGAGAGTTTAAAATTGATACCTTTTTAGTCACAGCAGCAGATGCTGGCGATTCGTGCGTCATGACCTCAAAGAAAAAGTCTTCTAGCCAGCGCTCTGCATTATACAAACTATGACTAATATTGCTTTTACTGGTGAATAAAGCTCAAAGTGTCGTCCAATCAGATGCTGTGTTAAATGATGGAATAATGTCTGTCTGAAATGGTGTGTGCTTTGGTACAAACCTTGATAAGCAAATGGATACAAGAAAGTCAAAGATTGCTGAAAAAAGCTTTTCAGATATCTCACCAAGGACAAATCTATTAAACCGTATATTTGAAAAAGAGCAGAATAAAAGAGAGCCAGAGAGAAAACATCTATCAGGCAAATAATTTCATTTAAAAGAACATGTAGTACAGCTATACAATTATACGATAAGAGATCGCAATCTTGATTTAAACACCCACGCAAACTCTTCCTAAATGACAATGGTTTGGTTATGTGTATTAACCCTTTAACAAGTAAATTCACAGCAGATCTGCATTTGTGCTTCTGCTAAAACAAAAACAGCACATGGAATGAAATATTGTTATTTTGGTGCTGACTCAGACTACACTTTATCTTACGTTGCAGTCTTTGACGACATTCATGATGTCATCAGAAATCTGCATCTAGAAACCGACTTCCAGAAAACAAAATAATAAGGCTTTCCCACTAGGAGGCCCGGTTCCCAGGGAACAAGTTTCCTTCGGACCATTTTCCTGGTTGCCTTCCCAACATCACACTAGGAATTCTGATAGCTGGCCAAAGCAACATAAAATGTAGCATAAAACAAAATGCTACACATCACTGAAGCTCAGTGAACAACAAAATCCCGCAGACAAAGGCAACAGATGAATGCCACTGAATATGTATATGAGTTGATGACTTGATGTTGCATTTTCACTCACACATGACAAAAAAAAGTTGAAAGACCCCATAAAATATCACATAGCCCCAACCGAAGCCCCCTGTTAAGCCCATGCCATGCACCTGTTAAGTTTTTGTCTTAGAATATTGTAAATACATTTAATACATTTCAAAATTTTAATAAATTGATAAAATTAGTGATCCCTTATATTTTCTTAAACATCAGACTTCAAACTGCATAAATATATCAAATTATTTTTAAAAATGGTGTATTACCATAAAATAAGCATTTTTACTGCCTTTTTGTCAGCTATCCATATCTTGCAACACTTGTAACAGTGCTGTATGGCATGCATTTTGTATGGCATGCATTAACTGAATCAGCATATACTAAACATTAATGTAGTTCATGTTTGTGTTGGGTAAAAACCTGTTCTAAAGTAGGAACTAATTTAGTTCCAACAAATGGCATTCCTAGTATAAAAACCATTCCCAATTCCAGCAATGCGAACATGTCAAAAAAGCAGGTAATTCCACCAATAGTTGTAGAAATCCCTGTTTGTGTTGGGTAAGAACCTGCTCTAAAGTAGGAACTAATTTAGTTCCCACAAATGGCATTCCTTGTATTAAAACCATTCCCAATTCCAGCAATGCGAACACACCAAAAAAGCAGGTAATTCCACCAATAGTTTTAGAAATCCCTGTTTGTGTTCACTAAGATTTTAACTTCAGTCGGAACATATGGATATGTTGATATATCTAGAGAAAGAGGGCACATATTCACAACAAAGGAGTAGATTAATGACACCGTGATTGAGTGTGGAATCATGAGAGTTATTGTCTTCATTACATCCTACAGGACTCCTGCAGAAATCATGTTCATGGATGAGCTAAAGTATTCATAAAGTATTATCATGGTGGTATAAGGCAGAGTAAGGCTAAAATATAAATGAGTATACTGAATCAACTGCTGATGAGAGACGAATGTGATGCGACACAAAAGCAGCTGAGCTTTTATTATGCCACAGCCCACTGTTTCCTGCTCTTCCACTCACAATCATGCTGTTTTATCATACTAAACACATGAGGGTGCAAGATGTCATTAGCATAGCAACACAGGATACCTGTGTCATTAGTTAAAATTGCGTATTTTTCTGGATTAAATTTTTTTTTACATCTCTTTGGGATAGTGTAAGATTCTAGATATTGTTTTTGGAAAATAAATCTTACATATTGTGCCTTTAAACAAGAAAGAATCTAGGTAAAAGCACAGGAAAAGCCTTAGTTTGTTTGTTTAAAGAGATCTCTTTACTGGTATTATTCACTTACTTTATGATTTGTTTTAAAGTGTATTTAGTTTTATTTTCCATAGAAAACACTACATGTCATTTTATTAAACAAGAAAATTGTGATTTTCTGAGTTTATCCAATATCCTGCAGCTCTACAGCGTAGGTTATTTTAGTTTAAACCTACAAGCTGCTGTGTTTTCTCAATTAAACTGAACTGATTGCCAGAGCAGATGTCCTCCTACCAAAAGTCATTAACTTCTGAGGGTGATTCGTTTGAAAGGACAAGCTAATCACGAAAATGTTCTAAAGTCAGAGGAAAACAGATTAGCATATTTAGCATGAAAATAAACAGAAATGAGTCACATTTTGAAATATTATCATGCCGAGGAACAATTCGGCCTTTACTTACAATCGGCCAAGGTAGGTAATGAGTTGTTTTCTGACCATATGGTCTTTAACATCAGCAACAAAATGACAAAAGTGTGTGCACAGAATGTGTATATGTTTATGTTCCCTAACCATTACCTTGCAACAATAACAGCGAGAACTTTGCCAGTTTCACAGTGAGTCATCAGACCCGCTCAGTCCCAAAAGGATGCAAATACGGTGTAAGGTCAAAGTTTCTTGATGAGGAATTCAGATAACAGCTGATACATTCAGACATCATGGTCTTTATGAATATGTAAAGACTCCACCTGATCCATGTTAATCATGCAGAATGTAAATTTCACTCTCACAAATGCGCAAACAAGGATGTGAAGCCATAAAAGTGAAACGTTTCTAGGATTTGACTATATTCCATGTTATTCAGTACTGCCAAGAACATAAAAAAAATAAACATAGACACACATGCTGTGCATACATAAAATATCTTTGTGCTTAATGTTGCAGCTCAAGACAAGGATGTTTTCTGAAAGAATTCATTAAATATGTATATGTTTCAGCATGGTGCCCACATCCTACAGTAAATCCCCTTAACACTGATATCTGCATGGAGCTGTGCTGTTAATTTTAAAGACCCGTCTGCCCTTTTTGGTTGTTTAAATATTTATACAATTTTTTTTTTCTTCTTCCAACCTTTAGCTCATATCCTGCTCCTACTGATGTGCCCCTGTGATTGAAAGGCAATTTAATTCATAGAGGGATACAGTAAATAACTGCTGCATCCTTACTTATTCTGTGTTATGGTAATGAAGTTGCATAGAACTAGAACTGATTGGATATAGTGTATAGGGCTTTTGAACAATTCTGGTTGCTTTACTGGTCCATCATTGATTCTATTGGGGAAGGCATTTTTGGCATCTTTTTATTTTGGAAAATGTTTCCCTTGTTTTTGTGGTTAGAAGTAACTCAATTTTATCACATTAAGATGATTATTATATTTTGAAAGAATTGATAACAGGGTTAAATGACGTTGGCTATTCTGATGTAAGAAATAAAATACATACTGTAGTCTTTTTATGTTCTCTTACAAAAATAAACCATGGTTTTATTATCATGAACGAGTAGTGATTTTTTAGCAGATTAATAGCCATGTAGTCTAAGCAGTTTTCCTACCAATGTAAAGGTTAAACAATAGCAAAACCATGGCTAATATTTGTGTTAATTCATGCTTTACTTTCTTAAGGGATTCTAAAGCCTTGTGTTCACACTTCATAATTTCTGAGGTAATGGGATATACAAATAGCCCACAGTGGATACTTCAATTGAATACCATTACTTCAAAAACCTTACTAGAAGTGTCCCACGTTCATTTAGTCAGGGAGAAAGCCTGTCACTCACGTCACTCACTAACCTTAGTCACAGATACAGTGCTGATAACCGTCATTCCGTGTTGGAGCTAAAAATACAGTCGAGAGCGTTCAATTCGTTTCTGATTTTCACAGCCATTAACAAGGTCGTCGGGTCCCTTCACCTCATAACAGTGCGAGAGCGGGAAAGGTGAGAAGCGGGGAAAGCGCGCGCTCTCGCTCAGACACACTAACTGAAACGCAGCCTCTGCATGAGGATATTACGCTTCAGTCATTTGTTGCCATGGCAACTGTGTCCTGACCGTCTGAGCTAGCAAGCTTTCAAGAGTTGTGAACAGTCTATATATATTAAATTAGTTTTTAGACGCTGAAACGGCAATGATTCTACTTCAATATGCTGCAGCTAAAAATGAAAGCAGTTGTCCTGCATTCTTACTGTATTCGTATGATAAATTTCAAAACCTTCATAAGGATGTTTTATAAGAAAAAATAAACAGGCTATTTTGCATTGTCTTTCATAAACAAATGTAAATTCTTGATTAGTTGTTCAGCTTTTCCTTTCTTCTTCTTCTTCTTCTTCTTCTTCTTCTTCTTCTTCTTCTTCTTCTT
>CAIGQW010031024.1:5102594-5129352 GCA_903798125.1 Danio choprae
TTCTTCTTCTTCTTCTTCTTCTTCTTCTTCTTCTTCTTCTTCTTCTTTTTTTTACTATTTTCAGTCATTCATTCATTTTCTTTTCGGCTTAGTCCCTTTATTAATCTGGGGTCGCCACAGCGGAATGAACCGCCAACTTCTTCAGCATATGTTGTACACAGTGGATGCCCTTCCAGCTGCAACCCATCTCTGGGAAACATCCACACACACTCATTCACACACATACACTACCGACAATTTAGCTTACCCAATTCACCTATAGTGCATGTCTTTGGACTGTGGGGGAAACCGGACCACCCGGACGAAACCCACGCCAACACAGGGAGAACAAACTCCACACAGAAACGCCAACTGACCCAGCCGAGGCTCAAACCAGCGACCTTCTTGCTGTGAGGAGATCGTGCTACCCACTGCGCCACCGTGAGCCCCCACTATTTTCAGTTTAAAAAAAAAATATATATATATATCAAAATAAGTCAAATAGTTACATTTTCCCATTAGAACAGGCTAGCAAAAAGCCTTGTTACATACTTGTGTGAAAGGATTAAAGGATACCAAAAACTCTTCAAATAAGTACAAAAATATTTTAATTGCTCTTTACAGAGCAAACACTGCACAGGGATGGATGATCATTCTCTCACACATGTTTGCCTATATGCTGTGCACTCTAGAGTATACTGTTTGCTTATTCTAACATAAAAAGTTAAGTATTAGTATATAGATGCTCTGTCCAATATAGGCACCTGCAGAACACCTGTGGAACACACTCCTCCTGTCTTAATGCACCAGACATTGTGTTAGAAACTCTCATATGCTTTACATGTTTGTTTATATAACTGCTCTCTTCATCTTTAATAATCCATTTTTGCATCTCGTTTAAATACACTATGAAAAGCAGCTACGCTAATTATTTTCTTTATTTTCTATTTCCACCTGGGGATACTCATCCCGAGGCCCCTACAGACTATGCAGCGCCATTGATGCGATCCTAGACCTGTGAAGAGATGATCCCAAGGTATCCTGGACCAGGCCGTATCCCGAGCTGATGCTGTGGTGGTCATGGAGGAATGGAGTGCATGAGACTGATTCCTGAAAGGCCACAGTGACAAACAAGTCTTGATCCTGTGGGCCAGCCTGATCTCCCGCCGGTGCCCTACCACACCTGCAGCTTTCCACGATGGACGTCCAGCTTCTCCAGCCTCCGGTGCCTAGACTGCAGCTCCACACAGGAAGTTTGGCCAGAAGAATAATGATCGTGCCCAACAGAGCCTGGTTTCTCTCGAGGTTTTTTTTTTCCCCTTCACTTCGTCAATTGGTGAACTTTTTTTCCTCGCCACTGTTGCCACTGGCTTGCTCGGATCGGGACTTGTGGATTTGCTCTTCAGTATTTTAACTTTCAGCAGTGAAACTTACACCACACTGAACTGAACTGAACTAACTAACTCTGAAATCTGGACTTTACTACAACGTTAAGCTGCTTTGACACAATCTACATTGTAAAAAGCGCTATATAAATAAACTTGAATTGAATTTAATTGAAATCTGCCATTGATTTCCGTATTTAAAGACTAAAATTAATCTGTTTTTGTAAAGTGGATATGTAAAAGACAAAGTACATCCAGGGGGTTACCGCAGAATAAACCCCAACAGGTTTATCGGCAGCTCAACGCAAAGCAGGGGGCTGGTGTACAAGACTGAAGGGCTTTATTGTGCTATAACAGCTGCCTGAATATATTTTATCCTACTTATTACACAGCTACTTGCTACAAACATTAAAAAAATAGACACAAAACATTGTTCTAAGGCATATTCATTTATTGATTCTTTAATTAAATGCAAAGCTGACAGAAATGAAGGTGGCTGAATGGAGTGTCCGCTAACCTACATATGATTCAATCATAAGATTGTGCCAAAAAGTAAAAAATAGTGCCATAACAGACAAGCATAAATATAAATGCAAACATATTCACTAATGGTCAAAATGATTCAAAGTACCCAAATGAGTACGTGTTATTAGTTTCAGTGGCTGTTTCCTGGGAGTAACATACCTTGTATTGTCGTGACTGACCAATCAGAATCAAGAATTCCAGACCAGATCCATTTAATAAAAAACATAACTACAGTAATCATGCTACCCTGATAATTTATTGCCTCATAAATATTGCCTAATTTATCTCCTCAGATGTGACAAAGTTGTTTACTCTAAAATATAATTAGTTTATTTGTTCAACCACAGAGTGATACTTATTCTACAACAATGGTGTAATGCAGATTTGTTATTTGCCTCATTTTGTATTGAGGGTCATTTTCAAGTATGCCATGAGTAAGCCTGAATGCTTTGTCGTGATATCCCATCAGTGCTGCACAATAGTCCCTACACCACATTATCCACCTAAATCAGTCCTCGCTGTCATCTATGATTATCTGTTGTTCAAATGGGAAACCACACTGCAATAACTCCCATTAAAACATTCAGTCAGTGTCTAATTACAATGTTTGAGCAGCATCGTGTAAAAATGAGTTGATTTGTCACAGTTATTTAAGCTATCAATCAAGCATTAACAGTATCTGGCAGAGAAAATAAAGGGAAAAAGGCATTTGTGTGAATAAAGGACTACAGCCAAGATCTAAAATGCATTTGCTAACTGTCTTTGCCCTCTTGACCTCCCTGCTTATGTTCAAACACCCGTTCCTGTAGCATCTGAAGGCAATCTTAGCGCCTTTTGCTGTAGACCAGTGCTATGATCAACACATCACGACTCACTCTCATCCTACACCCACTCATTTCAGGCACACTAGCATATAGTACTTCAGTTTGCAGAGTGTCATAGAAGGTGCTAGTGCCATAACAGTGCCACCTACTGTACAGCTGGTGATATGTGGACATAGTATTAATCCCATCAGTCATCTGCACCTTGTGCAGTTCCAGAAATTTTATGATTAAATGATCATTCTTCTGCTGTGTTCAAAGTCACAAACAGTGTGACTCAAAACATGTCATGTTCATACAATAGCCGATTACAGTATTACGGTAGCCACTGTATGAATGACGTTAATCCTTTTGTTGTTATCCAAAATTATTAGCCCTACTGTTAAATTTTTATTCCTTTAAAAATATGTTCTATGCGATGTTTAATGGAGAGATTTTTTTACACACTTTTCAAACAAAATAGCTTTTAACTGATTCTATTTCTATTTCGATCACAGTACATAATATTTTTGTATTTATTTTACAAGATATTACTATTCAGCTTAAAGTGTAATTAAAAAAGGCTTAACTAGGCTTAACTAATTAAGTTAACTAGGTTAGTTAGGTTAATTATGCAATCATTGGACAACAATTGGAAAAATTCTTAGAGGGACTAAGGCTGCCGGTTCGAACCCACAGATGCTCATCTGTATTTATAACTGCTGATTTTGGAGGCAGTGCCTTGAATTCTTAATGTTCTTAAATGCATTCCTGAACAATGTGAACAGCGTTTAAGCATAGATTGATTCTCCGTATCAGAGGAGTAGGTTAGGGAAGTTGCAAGTAGTTGCAGGCTTATTTTTCACTACGGGGAGGAGTTGGAGTAAATGAAGAGTGGATTCTCAGTGGTTGCAGGGGGTAAGGAATCTGGGAAGGTAGGAATAATGAATATGAATGATACGTTGCCTAGAGCATCACCCTCCCACAAACACCTTGTTGAAGTCCAACAGTGCAACCTGGAGCTGTCACTTCCTCGGGAATGTACTTGGTCTGCAACACTGTGCAAAATTATATGATCAATATGTCACAATAGTAGGGGGAGGAATGGTTATGGTACTTGATTAAAGATTACAAGGGCAAAAGATTTTTCAGAAAATAATATGAATATTCATTCATTCATTTATTTTCCTTTGGCTTAGTCCTTATTTATTAGGGGTCGAATTTAGCTGATTTAGAACCGATTTCTCCCCTTCCAACAATCCAAGGTAATGTCCTGATTATCTTGGATGTTCTAAAAATTATCGTATCAGATTTCCTTTTGGTGTTTGGTGCGTAAAGAGTGGTTTAACGTGCTCAGAAGACTGTTGGATTTGCTCAGATCGTGAATTACAAAATGTTGAATATTTACGATCAGATCTCCTGATGTGAAGGGGGAACCCAGTGGACAAATACGCATACACGCTGGAGATTAGCACATAAAACTAAACAATATCCAATCAGAAAGCAAGCTCACAAAACATAGAAACATAACAAACCCAGTCATGCTGCAGCACTAAGTGAAATGGATTTGAACAGCAGAGATGGAGGATCAGCTTGTCGATTATTGGCAAAAGCTCGAAAGTCTATTCATTTATTCGTTCATATGTCCACCATGTTTATTCTCATGTCTCAAGAGATTTCCTGTGTTTACCTTCGAGACTCTGGTTTAAAATCTGTTGGTGTGTGGTGTGCTGTCTTTGTCACACAATGGTACATCACACACTATAGAAGCAAAATGGTGAAATCTAGATTTTTTTGTCCTTTTGTTTGTGCTCTTTGATTTATAAGTCTTGTACATAAATGTTATAAGATTTTTTTTTATTTTATTGTGTGTATCCAGACTTTTTTTTTTTTTTTTTTTTTTTTTACATTTTTACAGTGAATAAGGTAGGTAGCATGTGTCATATTTGGGTCTAGATGAATTGCCCTAATGCATCCAAGAGCCAGTTTGAGGTTTGTCTCTTCTAGGAGTTTTGTGGTTTCGGAGATACTCTGAACCAGTGGTCTTGGTGCAGGCAAGTTGTTGTTGGTGTTAGGAGCTAAAAATGGATAGGAAGCGAAACTGACGTGGTCAAATGTTGAGAATATTTTTCCTTAAAACCAGAGAGAATACAAATGAAGATGATGAGACGTCCAGTAAGCTAATGTTACACTAGTGCAAAACAACATTTTTTGCAAACCACCATTAATGCTTATTTATAATCAAACTTTTTTGTACTGTATCTACTCAGCACGCCCTACATCATAAAAATGCAATGCTGTCATAACACAATGTTAATTTTTTCAATTAAATTTAAATTACACTTTTTAACCCAACAATTGGGTTTGTCTATATATGACCCAATGTAGAGTCTAGATTAACATACACATTCAAAATTAAAATAAATAGTTCACTAAAGGACTTAGTAGAAAGTCTACAATTTCTTCCAAGAAGGTTCTGTAGTTTTGTTGTAGTTTTATTAGTAACCCGTTAACAAATTACCTTATAGGCCTATATCAAGGATGATGTACAGTCGTGGCCAAAAGTTTTGAGAATGACACAAATATTAGTTTTCACAAAGTTTGCTGCTAAACTGCTTTTAGATCTTTGTTTCAGTTGTTTCTGTGATGTACTGAAATATAATTACAAGCACTTCATACATTTCAAAGGCTTTTATCCACAATTACATGACATTTATGTAAAGAGTCAGTATTTGCAGTGTTGGCCCTTCTTTTTCAGGACCTCTGCAATTCGACTGGGCATGCTCTCAATCAACTTCTGGGTCAAATCCTGACTGATAGCAACCCATTCTTTCATATTCACTTCTTGGAGTTTGTCAGAATTAGTGGGTTTTTGTTTGTTTTGCTTGAGGATTGACCACAAGTTCTCAATAGGATTACGATCTGGGGAGTTTCCAGGCCATGGACCCAAAATTTCAACGTTTTGGTCCCCGAGCCACTTAGATATCACTTTTGCCTTATGGCACGGTGCTCCATAGTGCTGGAAAATGCATTGCTTTTCACCAAACTGTTGTTGGAAGAAGTTGCTGTTGGAGGGTGTTTTGGTACCATTCTTTACTCATGGCTGTGTTTTTGGGCAAAATTGTGAGTGAGTCCACTCCCTTGGATGAGAAGCAACCTCACACATGAATGGTCTCAGGATGCTTTACTGTTGGCATGACACAGGACTGATGGTAGCGCTCACCTTTTCTTCTCCCGACAAGCTTTTTTCCAGATGCCCCAAACAATCGGAAAGGGGTTTCATCGGAGAATATGACTTTGCCCCAGTCCTCAGCAGTTCATTCACCATACTTTTTGCAAAAGATCAATCTGTCCCTGATGTTTTTGTTTTTTTTTGGAGAGAACTGGCTTCTTGCTGCCCTTCTTGACACTAGGCCATCTTCCAAAAGTCTTCCCCTCACTGTGCATGCAGATGCGCTCACACCTGCCTGCTGCCATTCCTGAGCAAGCTCTGCACTGGTGGCACTTTGATCCCACAGCTGAATCCTCTTTAGGAGACAATCATGGCACTTGCTTGGATGCCCTGAAGCCTTCTTAACAATAATTGAACCTCTTTCCTTGATGTTCTTGATGATCCTATAAATTGTTGATTTTGGTGCAATCTTAGTAGCAACAATATCCTTGCCTGTGAAGCCATTTTTATGCAATGCAATGATGGCTGCACACGTTTCTTTGCAGGTCACCATGGTTAAACAATGGAAGAACAATGATTTCAAGCATCACCCTCCTTTTAACATGTCAAGTCTGCCATTCTAACCCAATTAGCCTGACATAATGATCTCCAGCCTTGTGCTCGTCAACATTCTCACCTGAGTTAACAAGACGATTACTGAAATGATCTCAGCAGGCCCTTTAATGACAGCAATGAAATGCAGTGGAAAGTTTTTTTCAGGATTAAGTTCATTTTCATGGCAAAGAACGACTATGCAATTCATCTGATCACTCTTCATAACATTCTGGAGTATATGCAAATTGGAATTATAAACCTTAAGCAGCAACTTTTCCAATTTCCAATATTTATGTAATTCTCAAAACTTTTGGCCATGGCTGTAGGCTACTATCATATATCTTTTGTTTGTTTCGGTCAAAACTCATTATTACCCTATACAAACAGATGCCCACTTAATTGTTTATTTAGTTCGATTGTGAAATGTGCATGATGTTTGTGTCCTATTTAATGGCAGTGTAAAATGTTTCCCGTCGCCCTGAGGCTCTCAGCCAGGCTTTCCGCCAGTTTGCTGTCGTGTAGTTCGCGTTGCGTCAGAGCTCGTCCTTTACACTTTACAGCAAGATGGCATCCAACAGTGAGGAAGGCAAAGAGGGATTAACTCATCCATCAATGAACAGCTGGAGGAACTTTAAATGGCCATTAAGAAGGAGTGCAAGGTGTGTTGGTGTGAGGGGGTGTATGAATTAGTCACACACACACACACACACACACACACACACGCTTCCTCTTAGGTAGATTTTTCAATCAGCAGCAGCAAACATCGATATCATGTTTGTCTGACAAAGAAAAACGAATGAAACTTTGATGCTTAAATCCTAAAATGTTGACTTTGTTATGATTACAGCACGATGTTTATGATCAAATTTGGGCTTTTAATGGGACACCGTGGCATTTGCACCAATTCCCAGTTGAGCTTTTATTCAGTATCACACATTTGAATCAAAGCTTTTATCTCATTATGCAACGTAATGAATCATGTGTTTATTCTGTTCTGTTAAAATCCCTAAAATCAAATCAGGAAACATCATTGCAGGAAACATCAGATCCAATCGTATTAGCAAAATATCTTTCATTTGTATAGGCTATTTATGTTAAACAGTAGCTACTAAGAGCGTCTAAATCAAAGATAATACGATTAATAACTAGGTATTGATCATTAATTAGATGAATGCAAAAAGCACATGCATATTTTAGTGAAAGCTCAAGTGCGATCAGTGGAAGAATATTTCGGGTTACTCTTTCATCAAGAAATGGTGTGGTTTTGACGTTATTTTATGCAGGCAAATGTGTCATTGTTCATGTTTCGTGTCTAGAGAGGAGTTAAACGTTCAATCTTGCTTCATAAAACTACAAGTAGAGGGCAGCATTGCTAAATAATGAGGCTTAAATCATAGTTGTACCAGTAAAACTGTTAAAGCGTAGCTCTTGTTTTAGCTTGCTTTGACTACTACTACTACTACTACTACTACTACTACTACTACTACTACTACTACTACTACTACTACTAATAATAATAATAATAATAATAATAATAATGTACTATTATTATCGTTTTAGTTGTTGTTATAAAATTCCAGCACATTCCATTCTAGGAAATTCCCAGGACAAATGTTTATTTGTTGTTTGTTTTATGTTATTAAAATATAATACATTTCAGATTTATTTAATAAATTGTCATTATAGATTTTCTTTACAATATATGTATATATTTGCAATTTTTCTTATTATATACAAGCAACATGTTATTTGGCGTATTATGTTGTATTTTTATTTTTACATTGATAGCACTACAGCAATTTCAATCTTATTTAATAATTTATTATAATTATTACTACTGTTAATACTACTACTACTACTTAATAATAATACACCAATAATTAATACAATTAACCTAGTCTTTGTATTATTATTATTATTATTATTATTATTATTATTATTATTATTATTATTATTATTATTATTATTATTCATTCTAACATTTTATTATTCAATTGCAATATTTTATCTGAATTAGTTTAACATCAATTTCAATATTATTTTAATCTAAACATATTAACAAATAGTAACATTTAAAATAAATTCTACACTTTTCTAGAGATTATACTGTAGAACAATTTATATATTTATTGAACAACTTCTGAATATACAAGAACAATTGTGTATTAGTGGTAGTAGTATGTCTCTGACGTTTGGCTTGTTATAAAAGAGTGCTTTATTTTCAATATAGCACTTTTATCCTCTGAAGACAAAACATATAACGATCATCTTATTTTCAACCACAGAATAAACGAATGGCAACTGTAAAAACATTCATAGTTCACATTCTGTGCTTTTTACTCTCCCTCCTGCCAGGATCTGACTGTTTTCAGATTTTGGCATATGATAGTGTCACATTGTACAGTCGTTGTATGTTTTTCATCACTGCAAATCAAAATCAGACTTTCGGTATGTTCTTGTATTCATTTTCACAGCTAATAAATATTACGATCTGCTGTGAGGGAGGGATATTTATGAATAAAGACTTGTGAGGACAATAACCATAAAGATTAAATACCACTGTAAGTTTAATAGCTAAGTACATATCATAACAATATCATTAGAATACGCTTTAGTTGTTTTTGTTTTTACAACTAATGACGAATAAATTACAGTCTATTAGAATCTAATCTGACTGAAAGAGCTCACACAATTAAAGGGACAGTTCATCCAAATATAAAAATTTGCTATAAAGATGGAGGTTAATTTTTGGAGATGGAGGACAATTTAAAAGATTTTTAGGTTTTAGCTGAAACAGAGGTATTTGGTGATTCATAAAATGTAAGTCAACAATTACCAGCACTTTGAAGGTCAACAAATAGCCAATCAGACAGTCAAAGGTGTAGATTAAATGCAATAATTTTGTAATATAGTAATAGTTTCTTGCACAGACCAATCATTTCAATTTATAAGAATGTATGTAATGTAATAATGTATCATCAGGTCAAACCACTGGCTCAAAAAGCCAGTACCTGCCGACTTGCATGATTTGGTACAGACACTAACATATTTGACAGTCTTGACTTGAACAGCTTCTAAAGTTGCACTAAGGATCCTAAAACACACATGCAGCCAATCAGCAGTCTCTAGTAATGATTGTTGTATTGGTGCGTATTTGTTTTGCTGCTTTGAAATATCAATAGTTTGTGCAAAGTTTGCTTAGTGGAGCTTTAAATGTTGGATGAATTATAAAAGAGTTCATCTAAGACTTTATCCACTCTGAGACGCATTTTACTGTATTTGCAAAAATGTTGTATATGCAAAAAAGCATATATGTATATGTACTGTATATGCAAAAAAACATTTCATCCAACCACTGTTTGAAACCAGTTTTTGAAACTGGGTCCCAGAGTGGATAAATCTTTAAAAAAGGACACCCTGGCATTTTTGTGTGAACAGCCAATCTGTATATTTTGTGAAACGATGATGTCATTAGTCCATGTCTTCACTCAAATCAGACAAAGCTAGTGCATCACTTAAAAGCAACAACAACAATGGTGGACTACAAAGTTAACAGTTTTACTAAAAAGTGTTGGTTTGGTTTGTATACAGCACGCAAGGAATATAAGCATGCTCCTGGTCTTCTCCATTTTTTGTGTATCTCTGTGAGAGAATCACTGCAGCACATACTCATCTGGCATGTATAGTACATTGTTATTAGATTGTTTCAGTGGTTTTGTGTGTTCAGAGATTTTTTTGCCACAAGCCCCATTCACACCGCCAGCGACACAGCGACAAAGGAGCACAATCCCATTAGACCACCCCTTTAAACACTTTATATAACAAGACACTCAAATATATCAATATATCAAATATATATATTTTTAAATTCATTCTATCCATAAAGAGTCAATATCATTCACAAACAAAAGACAACCAGCAGAAACCAACAAGACAAACCAAGCAGCCATTAGGTTGCTGGCGGTGTGAATGAGGCTCAAGAGTGTGCATATATCCAAATGATGGGAGAACGTCCATGAGCAAGTGCTTTCTCAGGCCACCCACCTCAAGGTCAGCATTCGTTGGAAATTACTGTACATCAACAGAACTCCCTCCTATTTTATAAACACCCATGCAGACAGTTCATGCGATACTTTCATTTTTCTCTCCCCCCTCGGAGATCAAAGACCCTCTGGTTGAGGATCAAGACATATGAGAAGAACCTGCAAAATATTAGCTGGCATGCAATATCATACCACAGCCATGGGGAGGAGGGCAGGGTGTGCCAGCGAAGGAAAGCATGCCAGAGCACGACTATAAGAGTTTACATCAGAACCAATATGAACCATGTGTGTGTCTCAAGGAACTCCTTGTCTTGAGCACAACATCTTAATGAGCTCCATGCTCGGCGGACGGTGGTTTTCCACATGGCTGAACGGCCCACAGACACACTGAGTCGCATCCATTTAGCGGTCATGGCGTTGGCTTCCAGACCACGTTTTAATGGAAGTCACGTGCTGATAGGTGACAGTCCGCAGACTCTGCTGCCAGTCCAGTTTGGTGGCCGCAGCATTGTTTATCTGCGTTTATCTGGCCACAGGTGTCTCTTATCAGTTATTTAAACTGTATAATAGCTAAAATATTCAGTTGAATTAAGCTTAATTCTGCCCTCCGGTTAGAGTAATTCTCGCACAGAGACTTTTGCAAAACAAGATTGACATTTACTAACTTTTCATTCAAATTAAACCACACAGGATGCTAAATAAATGGTTTTCTCAACATCAGCGGATGCATGAGGCATACATTTTATGTATTAAAACTGTCAGAACTAAATGCCTGGAATGTAAAAAACCTGGGAACATTTTTATTATTTAGCATCAAGATTTGAACTGAGCATATGATCTTACCACAAGCAATTAGCAGTGTGCTGAGTATGAATGCGTATAAAGTAAAAAGATTATATATGAAAAGGCTTTATTGAATATTAATATTATAATTTTTGTATAATAACTTAGTATTACTATTATTACTTAGTTACAGATCGAAAAGAACATCTTGTTTCATTTTGCAATAATAAATTGTTATGCTGAATAATGATGATGGAAGGCCTCACAATGGCGCAGTGGGTAGCACGTTCGCCTCACAGCAAGAAGGTTGCTGGTTCGAGCCTCGGCTGGGTCAGTTGGCGTTTCTGTGTGGAGTTTGCATGTTCTCCCTGTGTTGGCGTGGGTTTCCTCCGGGTGCTCCGGTTTCCCCCACAAGTCCAAAGACATGCGGTACAGGTGAATTGGGTAGACTAAACTGTCCGTAGTTTATGAGTGTGAATGGGTGTGTGTGGATGTTTCCCAGAGATGGGTTGCAGCTGGAAGGGCATCCGCTGCGTAAAACATATGCTGGATAAGTTGGCGGTTCATTCCGCTGTGGCGACCCCAGATTAATAAAGGGACTAAGCCGAAATGAAAATGAATGAATGAATGAATGAATGATGATGGAATTATGAATTATTATTTTTTGACTTTGTTGACTTCTCATTGGCTTTTTTTTTACTCCATTTTAAAAACATCAAAGTTGGCACTACTTGCATTAAAATAGCTTTCTACACTAAAACAAAACTTTCATTGGATTTACAAAATATTTTAAAGGTAACTGGTTGCAAACAATTTATATGGGCTGAATTTAAACAAACAAATTAAGTTTAATTTAATTTGTTTGTTTAAATTCAGCCCATATAAACTATTTGCAACCAGTTACCTTAAAAAAAAAATCTAATGATTATTTTTTTCAATCAATTTGATGCAACCACCACAATGGAACATCTGGAGGTTTTTTTAACCCCATTTTCACACTTTTTTATTGCCTTTTATTCTTTTGCAGGCCATTTATTACATATTATTTTACTACAAATATCACATAGTAAACATAGTATCACATTAAAATCAGACTCCATGCATTGAGACATTTTGCAGATTATAAATAGTGTACACATAAATACTATATAGGCAATCCAGGGCTAGTTGTCACATGGGGAAGTTGTTACAAGGGCTCTCAGTAACTATGAGGTTTTGACTCAAACTGCAATTAAACAAATTGTGTGTTTTCTCTACCAGTGGTTTTGTGTGTTGGTCAGACAAGAATCAGCTATATAATTAAGGTAGATTTTAACTGCAAGGTTGATCTTTGTTCTCAGGACAAGGGTATTTTTGTCAACTGAAGGATAACTTTATTTTGGGAGTAAGATGTCATATTGGTTTTAAATTATATCCATTTCAACAAATGATTTTTATATTTAGCCTACAGAGAAAACAAGTGATGGATGGTTTACTGTTAATATTACAACTGACTTAAGAATGAAAGATAATGCCCTACCCCAGATAAATATTCAGATACTTCATTTGCATTATATTTGAATTTAGATTGTTAAATGCACTGGTAAAGTGATATCAGACGGACTGAGATGAAGTGTGGGAGTTTTTCCTCATATCCGAGAACTGACTCAAGTACACAACTGCATCAGCAACGTAACTGGCTGGAATTATCGCCCATCCCAGAAGCATAATTTACACGGGCAAAATATTTATACAGAGGCGGACCGAAATCACTTACAACAAGTCCATTCACGAAACCGAGTGGAAACAACCCACGTCCTAGTCTGCAGACTTCTTATCAGTACAAGTTCTTCAGAGGAAAGCCGCTGGTTCCTTCAAACATCTGTGTTAAAGAAGCTTTCAGAAGCATCATGAACGTTCTGGCTGTTCTGCACTGTGTGATACTTATTTCAGTTTGTGAAATACTTGGAGAACATCGAACGAGCGGTGAGTGAATTATAACGCCTTTTTGTTTTAATGTTTGATTATGGTCTGTCACGATACCAAGCTATTTAGTTGTGTATTTGAATTAAGCAGACTTTTAAATGTGTTATAAAGAAAAAAAGCGCTAAATATGGATATATATGTTATCATTAACTTACTTTAAGTTCAAAACTGACCGCTGTCGAGCAGCTGTTGCTATGGTTACCTCCTCACTCAAATGCAATTCCTGTTAGCAAGATTAGAAATGGACTGAAGCCTGTAGATAGGATATGAATAGGATATGTATATATTTACAACAATTTACAGGTTATTTTAACATTTTTAAGACCGCTAAGCTTATTAACTGACTTCCTTGATGAGTACTTTAACAAACAAAACTGTGTAATACAAATGAACGGAAAGTTACTGCACTTTCCTGACGAAAGTAAGCTGTTAATATTGTAAGTATATTAAGTGTTGTTGTTGTTGTTTCGTCAGATTGATATTATCGTCGGATTTATATTATCACAGCTTTACTAGAAATCCATAGTTATACTAAGTTATACATAGTTATATATAAGAGCAAACTTTATTTTTAGTTACAATCTATAATCATGATTTTAAATTTTTTTTGACCAAACTATGGTTAGTTTTTATAAGGTTTCAGATTTTGTAAGGGTTCAGAAACAGTCAACACTTATAAAACAGTTATAACTTTTTAAATAAATTCATAAATTCAAATTGTAATCTGTTTCTACTATTGTGGAACATTTTCAGAATCAGTGAAAATGTGTATTACTAATATATTCTCCTTGTAAGAAGATATGTGACATTTTGAGAAAACATGACATTTCCTCTGCTATAGACACATCTGAGACCATCTTTGTTTTAGACTTCAAAGAGTTTCCAGTCTGTGTGAAATTGAGAAGGAATGAATGAAAGACATACCTTAAATAATATCAGGGTGGATAAAATGCGTTTTCATTCTGTGTTTGTGTATCTAGCTGGCATGTGTTGGTTGCAGCAGGGTCCGGAGCACCGCTGTGACATGGTGCTCATGAGGGGTGTGAGCAGGGAAGAGTGCTGTGCTGCTAGCCGTCTGGACACTGCCTGGTCCAATGCTAGTCTGCCCATCAATGAAGTTAGCCTGCTGGGATTCCTGGGAATAGTTTCCTGTAAGCCGTGTAAAGGTACAGACTTGTATTTATCCTTTGTTCTAAGATCTCAGCAGGCAGACATGGTTCTCCTGCTGCGCAATGTTCCAACTTGTTGATATCAGTCAAAGTCCTCTTGAGCCGGTCAGTACATAAATCCGTATACACACATTAGAGAACATTCCTCAAATTAGGGCTGAACTCATTTGGAGAATTTTTTATCTAATGCAATTCTTGAGTGATTTCTTTTTTTTACTTTCTCTGGCTGTTGAGGAAAGCATTCACTACTGTTAGCCAGGTAGATAGGTTCCTAAAGGGGCTCCAAACATCTGCTATCATTAGACATTTTAATCACTGAGTATTATAGGTGGAGTAAACAAGTTAGCCGACATAGTAATTTGAATGAATTTCCTCAGCCCAGCAAGCCCACAGTCATGCTCAGAATTGTAGTTTTGTGGCTTTTAGTGCATATCATATTAGGTTTGAGATAATCTGCATGATAGTATACTCTTAAAATTCACTTCTAGCAGATAGACGCTTTTAAAATTTATAGCCATTCTCTTTCAGGAAAGTCATTATAGTCATTCTCATCTCGTCCATCATGGCTTTTTAAAAAGAGCACTCACTAGTGAAGGCGTAGCTACATTTTGCTATTAAAAAAAAGATATATTGTCAGGAGTGTAGATTTGTATGAAGTACACCTCACAAAAAGTCACTTTCAAACTAATAACTGTTTGTTGACCATCTTGCAAAATTCACATAAAGAAATCTGTTCTGATTTAATGGATTTCTATGGAAATTAATATATTTTACCCACAAAATATGTCAAATGTTAAACTTTCACTCACTTTTCGTTCCTTCTCCACAGCGGAATGAACTGCCAATTTCTCTGGCATATGTTTTTAAAAGCAATAGTTATGATTTGAAATTCCCAATCAATCTGACTCTTATAAAATTGACTGCATTACTCTTGCAAAGGAAATATTGTGCACAGTGATAAATGTGAATGCACCTTAATCTGGCCTACATTAGCAATAGCACATTTTTAATTCCTGTTCACAAGAATTCATATTGAAATTATATTTTTCAAAAACAATGTTAAATGTGATGCTAAATACTCATAATTAGCAACTAGTGGCACAACTAGTCACATAAACTAAAGATTATTTTCTATTATTTTAATATTTTTTATATTTAATTCTAAAACGTAAAACTATATTTTCATTTTGCCTAAAATAAATAAATAGTTCGACATGATAGCAGCAATTTCTCCCCCCTTTTCTCTCCACCCTCTCTCAGCGTTTGCTCTTTCACAATGCTTATTGGAAAGCAGACTTGTTTTGCCTTTCCCTCTCGGAGATGACTGAATTCCAGCACACCGCAAAGAGAAATGTGTGCCACATGCTGGAGAGGTCTGGTCCTCATAAGCCTCAAACACAATCAGCATCATTAGACACTTAAGGAGGGCGGGGAGAAACACTGGAAGTGAAAGTCTAATATATTGGTTGTTCCATGGCGTTTGCTTTCCATTATCATAAAACTGTATTGACTAGCAGACCCTACTGTGTGACCTCCCCGGCGTGTTCTCAATGTCAAACACTTCAAAGCATTCCATAAAGCTCAACTCACGCTTAGCGTCTGTCCGGCGCATTTGCTTACATTTGTTTTTTGGGGCAGACAAGGCAGTTCGTAAATCATGTGTGACTGCCGGCGGATCTTAAGGAAACATAACAGGGTTATGCTGGGATTTTCAGTGGAGCTAGAGGTATCTGGTTATGTCTTGAGTGATTCCGTTGGCTTCCCAGGGAAGGGGAGCAACAGGATATTAAAGGACTTGCAGCAATGGGAACCAGAATCTAGGACAACGGGGCCTGAATTGTGTAAAGCATCTCAAACGATTTCTAATGTGTTTTGTTTTCTCGTGCTTCAGAGACAAATAAAGTAGAATGGAGGGTTAATGGTTAAATGTGTCAATGGATGACTCAATGGGCTCTATCATACACCTGGTGCAATGTGGTGCAACGCAAGTGTTTTTTGCTAGTTTTAGCCTGGCACAGGTTTCATTTTCAGGTCCTGCACTACGTTTAAATAGCAAATGCATTTGTGCATAAAAGTTGCTTATAACACACACAAGGATGCACAGCAGCACAGGAGTATCTTTAATCATTTGTCTACATAAATATAATAACGTTACTTTATCCTACATCTTCTTCACCTCAGGGGGCTTTGGAGGAATCCGGCTCATTTCATAGATGTCTGCTTGCACGATTTAACCTTGTGCACGAGCAGGTCCATTTCCTCGCTAATGAAGCATTTCGTTTTTCTGCTCATGTAAATAGTGAACTCCTAAACAACCTAAGCAACTTACTCTTAAAGAGAATGGCAGATGAGACTCTGATTTGTTTAATGCACATTATGCCTAAAAACACCCATAACTCATTAAGAGAATAAAGACAATCGTTTTATATTATGCACTGACTGTTTTTCCTGTTCTTAAAATAACAAAAATTATTTGAACACACTGTAAGTATGCCCATTAGATCATTTAAATAGATTCCACTGATTCAACCTGTAATTAATAGTATCAGGATGCATTTTTGGCAACGCTAAATACAGGTGTAAATAGAGTCTAAAATATTTTGAGTTTTCCACTTGCTTTTACTTTGTTGGTGAAATCCTGATGACAGAATTCCATGTGAAGCGGTAATTTTATTCAGGGAAAAAATTAAAGATTTTCCCAATTGGTCATCCAAATTCACCACATTGAAAGTGACTGCAAAATGTTGCTAAAGACACTGCACCTTTAATGGGAGGGGCATTCTCAGTATTCAAAGCATTCGATTGGATGAAATGAGTGAGTGCACAATAAGTCCTTAACTATTTCTATATCTCCATTCCTTAGTTATAGTCCAAAGAATGACTATAACTGTTAACAATTATTTGAGTGTGTCCACCTTTTACCACTCCCAGTGGTAGTTGAAGTCTCATTTATTTGGATTGCAATTGTAGAGTCATGTACAGTAGTTGTCCAATAGATTTTAGTAGCCACAAAAGACCACATTCTCACTGCCTGCTGACTGAACACATGATCATTTTGGGACCAAAACGAATCATTCTTTGCTGTGTACCAAACACAAGGATTACTGTCTAATATCTATCATAGTTGCCATACACTTTCCCACTGTCTCAAAAGGTGCATAACATTGGATCATTCACTTGGTCACCAGAGATGCAATTGAAACTATGTAAATACCAGCTGGAAACAGTAATTAATTTCAACTGACCACTTAAATGACATCATCGAAAACTAATAATAGCAGGTGGCCTTTGATATTAGCATGTTGCAAGCTAACCCATGATGCTCAAATATGCATGCATACATTTAGTTATTGGTATTTTTTCAGTACTTAATTAAATGCAGGTTTACTTACAGTCCACATTTTTCTCACTTTATCCACCCTCTTTCTTATAGAGAACTGTGAAGGAGTGAATTGTGGCCCTGGAAAGGTGTGTAGAATGAAGTCAGGACGCCCACAGTGCGTTTGCTCTCCAGACTGTTCCAACATCTCCACTAAACACGCAGTGTGTGGGAGCGATGGGAATTCCTACAAAGACGAGTGCGCGCTCCTGATGGCTCGCTGCAGAGGTCACCCTGACCTGGAGATTATGTACCAGGGGGAATGCAAAAGTACGCTCCTGGTTTTCAAGTTCCACATGCTGAGTCTATTATTTGCTAAGATGTTTTGAAGACTGAGTCAAAAGCTTCATGTTCAGATTATTATTGAAGTAAAAGCTTCCAATTATGGAATAAGTGCACTTAATTGGATCGAATAAGCACTTGTCCTTCAGATTTTTAAAGAGTACTTGCTGAAAATGTTACAAAACACAATATTAAGTGAACAAAAGGCATCTTAAAAGGTGCTAAATAGAATACACATCCATAACTTTATCTTATACTTAATTGCATTGTATTGATGTCAATTTGAAATAGTTGAAAATCTATCATGCTTACTTGATGTGACATGTTGATACATTTTCTAAAGCACTTTAAGTACTTTATTGTAATTTTAACTGTGTAGTGATAATGTAAAATGCTAAATTGCAACTTTAAACAGGTTATCTCATTTCTCTCATTTAAAAAGCAGCGCAAAGAATACAAATTTATTTAAATACGTGACACAAATTTGAATAGAAACTACACTAAATATTTGAGGATATGTTTACATAACATCATTTTTTTAACCAAAAACTTAATTTTTATGCATTTTGGCCATTCATTTGGACAAAATCGTAATTTTAGGGTCTAAAAACGTAAACCTTTTGTAGTACTAAGTATTAGTTTTAAAAGCGTACTTCTTTTTCACAAGAATGCCCAAAATTAAGCATCTAAAATGATTTGGCTGATTTGGCTGAAACTCACTGATGAAACCTATGACTCAAACTGTTATTCTAACGTTTATTTTAGTGGAAAATTGTTTAAAATACCCAATTTTTCTTTCCATGTGGTGACGCATGTGAGAAATCTCTTATATAAAGCAATAGTATTTAAGCAGATATTTAAAAAAATAGTGAGTTAGCAACATATTCCAACATATTTCTTGACCTTTTTACCATTCTTTCAGAGTCCTGCTCAAATGTGGTATGTCCTGGTACTCATACATGTGTGACGGACCAGACTAACAGTGCCCACTGTGTCATGTGCCGCACTGCACCCTGTCCGATGCCCATGGTCACTGAGCAAACCATCTGCGGTAATGATAACATCACTTACCAAAGTGCCTGCCACCTGCGTAGGGCAACCTGCTTTTTGGGTCGATCCATAGGAGTTCGCCACTATGGACACTGCAGAAGTACGTTTTCTCTTGCTATCAATTGTTGACGATTATGATATTTCCACACCGAAGTCAATTTAACCTATGCTTTGTCTTACAGGTAATGAAGCAAGTGAGGAAAATTCACTCTTCTGAGGATGTCAAGACAGATCCTCTCCATGTACATATTATGATGGCACATAAGACGTGAGAGAACCTGTTTGAAACCATATCAGAACACGGTCCTCTGTACCAAAGAACCACTACTAGCATTTTATAGGCATGCAATTCAATACTTAAAGGAAACATGTGGTTTTTAACAGGAGAATTGAACTGATGAATTGACAGTGTGCATATTGTAAATATACTACAAGCTACTATTTATTGGAGAAAAGTTAGGAAGTCTGTGTTATTTATGTGTTAACACGTTTGAGACACCATATATTCGTACATCAGCTGCCTTTCTCAATGTATTTATTGTGGGTTTTGCTTCAGTTTTCATGTATATGTCAGAACTGAATAATGTAAGCGTGCACGACAGGGTTCCCGTACCTTTGAATTTCCTCATGATTACTGGACAAAAATGACCAAAAAAATGTTTAGTTTTTGTTTGTTTTTTTCACAAAGAGCTATTTCTTGCCAAATAAATGTTTTTTTAATATAACATTGTATGGTTTTTGTATTATTTTTGTACTAAATGTACATGTTACTTTATGTTTTTATTTAAATGATAATAAATATTAATTCACATGCTTTGTCAGAAATTATCATTTTAAATGATATTTTCCTATTTTTAATAAGGCAGTGGAAACCCTGACATAAGCATTGTGTATGCCAGACAGAGTACACAAACAGCTTTAATCACAATTTAACGGTAAAGGTGTAGAATTTGGGAACAAAAAGAGCTCCATTGTGTTTAGTAGCATAGAAATGTATGAAGCACAGCTCACTCGAAAATCTATTTAAACCAATCAGTAATCTGTTTGTCAGGATGGCAAATTCACAACCAACTTGAACAAGCAACATCTGTTTCAGGTAGTTCCAGATCTGGAAATCCCAGATTCAAATGTATGACTACAAAATCTCACTGTTAAAAACCAATTAGTAATATGTTTGTCAATGCGCTAAATGTGCTTAACCAATTTGAACATGAGCAAAATCTGTTTGAGGAACTTTTTTCTGCCTTCATATAAAACTCCAGAATTGTTTGCATTGGAATTAAAGGATTTTGCTTACAAAATTTCAAGTCAGAGATCTGTTTGTCTGTGGGTTGAATTTGTGATAGCAAATTTAATGAGCGAAATCTCTTTTGCAAACATTATTGGTCTAATATGAAACTAAACTTTGCACATGGATTTTGTCTACAAAATTTTGAACTTTCAAAATTTCCAATAATCTGTTGGCCAGAATGGCAAATTAAAGTATGTTTTTGAGCTAAAAAATTCTCAGTTTTAGTCCAATCAATAATCTGTTGGTCAGCAATGCCAAATTTATGTTAGTAATCTGATCAAGTCACCTGTGAAGCCCCGTCTACATGAACACGATTATTATCAAAACCACAGCTTTTTTATGGCCATTCGTCCACATGCGAACGCAGTATCAGGTGCCCAAAACAATAAAAAAAAAAACCTCCTACTAGGGTGAAGATTTTATAAAAACTTCAGTATTACCTTCATGAAGTCTGCGTGTGTGCTGTTTATCTTTTGTTTGACGTTAAGTTATGCACCAGTATCTCCTTTTGCAGACTTCTGATAAGGTTGTATCACCACCTGTTGGTCTGGCATGCTCTTGACAGCGCATCATAGATCATGACGTGTTTTCACATTTCAAGTGAATGGACATTTCTTTTTTTAAAACAAATTAGGGTAATACTCTGTTTATAAAAATACTCATGTACACTCAAAAATACTGAGTTCCACACAATCACTTAATCTCGTCCAAACACAAATCGATTAACTTAATGGTTTTTACAATTTTAAGTTGATTGAACATAAAACAATTAAGTGGTCCCTAAAAAACTAAAGAACTATGTTGTTCAGCTTATTTTAAATAAGTAGTTTGAACAAGCAGCAAATATATTTTTTGAGTGTACTTGTGGACATGGCCTGACAATGACCGGACTTTGGCTATGAAACTTGACAGTTTTAAACCAATTAATGATCTGTTGTTCAATGTAGAAAACATGAGTGACCAACTGGAACATGATCAAAATCTGTTTAAGGAAGTTTTTCACTTTAAATTAAAGTCCACATGAATTCAAAATTTGCAATGCTTATTTAGCTAGCGCACATAGTCTTAATACGATCAATGAATCTACTCAAAAATCTACTTTTCAAGAGTTCACACTTAGCTGATGATTGAAAATAAAACGTATTTGGCATGCTGTCCCGGGAGAGAGCCCTGAGCTCAGAATATCCTCGAGCCTGGGACTCCCTCCCGTTTGAAGGGCGAGAGGGGAGTTTGAGCTCAGGTAGGTCTCGAGAACTCCCCTGCTGTGAACGTGCTTGAGATATATCTTAATATGTTATTTTGGAGAAGTCAATTTACTTATGGTGAATGTCTTTGGACGGTGGGAGGAAACCGGGAAGCCCGGGGAAAACCCACGCGAGCACGGGGAGAACATACAAACTCCACACAGAAACGCCGACCGGCCCGGTGAGGGGCATAACCAGGGGTGTTCTTCCTGTGAGGCAACAGTGCTAACCACTGGGCCGCTGTGCCGCCCAAACAGGAGAAAGGAAGGAGTAGGGGTGGAAGGGGGGATTCTTCAAGACGAAGATGTCTGGAGTGAAAAACTCTGGTTATTTGTAGTGTGTCAGTATTCATCTGATTGGTGCAAAAAACGGAGCTGATGCGATGCCAACCGTGTTCAATCCTAAGCATGTGAACCACTTGAATTTAGTTTATAAATAAACCACACAAAAAACAGTTGGGTTTACTAATCTTTAATCAAAAGCTAACCATTTGCTTCTGCTCTTGAACGACAGTCCTTCCTTGATGATGTCGGTTTGACCACTTGGGTGAAATATGATTAGCCACGCCCCTCCAACCATTAGTTTGCTTCGATTGAAAGATGATAGGAGGGGCTCAAAAATAAAACCCCACCCCCTATTCAACATTCTGTTCCAGTTGGAAATATGTCATCAAATTGAAATAAGTCTTTTTCAACCTTGCATGAAACTCCAGATAACACTTGTTCCTAATAGAATTAGTTGATTTTACCAACAAATTTTTAAAAAGTGCCAAAACAATGACCATACACCACAACAATATCAACTTCACCATTCCTAAGTACGCCTTTGCCAAAAATGTGTACATACGTTTGAAATTCTTATGGATGTGGGAGACTACTATTGAGATGAAGTGTTGTGAGTGTACTGTTTGTATTCAGAGGGATTACTCAGCCAAAACAGCTACGCTTCCAGGCCAACATTGCGCTGACATGAAGACCAAACTGAGCCACCCACCAAGCAATGAAATTACCAGCTACAGTCTGATGGCAGCGTTTTTTACGAGGACGCTGGGACAGTCAAAGAATGTACAGTACACTCTACTGATTTAATGGTTTTCACATTGTTGGGTTGTGTTTTTGTCATTTCGTGTGTGTACGAGTTTAATGGTAACTTGACCTTGTTGTATACTGGACTGGTTGTATAAATGGTCATATGGAAGATTTCAGTGTCTGGGAGTTTGTTTGATTCTAGGTCAATTGTAGGGTATTAAGTGAAAAAGTGGTTTGGTGATGTGTGTGTAAATCATCATTGTACAAATTTCTGGCGAGTGTAACCTTTCTTTCTTTTAACCTTCCTGTAAATAGAGACCTTTTGCAGTCTCTGAATTATGCATACTGTAACATTCTGTGTATTTAATTGCATATTTTTTATTGTTTACATTACTTTACATTTTGTTTCTTAAAACATAAATCTAATGACGTTGTGTCTATATTTGACTCTCATAATTCTTGATTATTAATGTTTTAAGATTTTTAGGAAGCCCAGTTAATATCATGAAATTTGAGAAATTGATATAATATAAATTATTATTTTTTTTTTATATAATAAAGCTGATTTTATTTGATCAAATATCTGTAAATACATATTGTTTCCTGTGTGGATAATAAAATTGATTAAAAATATAAAATTAAATCATTTAAAAAAAAATAGATAATTCAGTGACCTTCAAAAAATTTGCTTCCAACGTTTTGACCAATAGTGTGTGCAAAAAACAAATCTACCAAATAAAAATTATAATAATTATTATTAATAATAGTAAAAGAAATAACAATAGAACATTTACTATTTATTAAATTATTATGAAATAATATTTCATAAAGTGGCGTCAGGCCATTGTAGGTCCCTCAGCTTGAGACCCCTGATGACCATTGAATTGATTTCATTAACAAACAGAAGTTCTTAACCCAAATAATTGAGTAGTCTCTGTACGTATTTAAAGTTTTGGATTTTTTTCCATTACATAAGATCGAAGGGGGGGGGGTGCTTGGAAGCATTAGCCCGCTGTCTGTGAGGCGGCCCCTTAACTAACAGTGGCAGTAGTGAGAAATATAGGGGTTATTGACTCATTTTCCTGTCTGAAAAAAAAAAGCTCAGTTGTTTTTCCCCTTCTTTGAGAGGCTCTCCCGAATCCCGACTGCTCTCCGCATCTGGTTTAACTTTGAGAGATGTTTATATTCTGATCCAGGGCTCTTTTATTACATTGGAACTGGAATTAATTGTTTGCTCTAACAGGCCATAACAATTCCATAAAAATGTTTGTAATGCATTGTTTCGACGTCTCGCTTCTTCTCCGTGTTTAAAAAAGAGCTGTTTCTGTTTGTCTAGAATGTTCCACAGTAATCCTGAAAGCCTGATTTGATTTTCTTGTTATGACAGAAGAAGGTCATCAGGTGTCCAGTGTCTGAAATTATGTTTGGCTTTCTGTCCAAACAAGAAACCAAGTTCTGTTTGTTTGGGTTTGCAAGTAAATCCGCACTGTACACCATATAGAAGTCATTAAAGTGATCTTGTTGTTATGTCTGGGCTCGGACATTTTGCTACATCCTGGAAACGATGCATCATAGAATTGGTAATGGTTTTATTGGTTTTAATAGAAACAGTTTTCTCTACTGGTGTTTTTTGTCATCTATTGGTGGAATGCTGAAACTAGTCCTAATGAAATATGTCACAAAAGACATTAAAACCAATCAAATGTACTGGTTTGATGGTTCAAATTTAATCCCATTTGATAGTTGACAACACTTTGTTAATGAATCCTACTGCATACAGCAGTACTAATTATTCATTGTAAAATATTTAATAATTAACATTTAATAATTTATTATTATTTATTATTCATTTTACACATTTTATGATTCACAAGTGTTTTCCATTTATTTACGGTAATGAATGGCATTATGGGATCTTGATCTCTGCTTTGTGGACTTCTGATGTTGAAAATGTACTTTTTGCAGTTTAACAATGTGAGTTTTCTTGACATTTAATAGTATGAAACAGTAAGAAATACAACATATAACATAAATACAATAAATACATACAACCCCAAATCAGAAAACGTTGGGACAGTATGGAAAACGCAAATAAAAAAAAAAAAGAAGTGATTGCTAAATTTACTTTGACTTGTATTTCATTGCAGACAATACAACAGCACATTATTTATTTAATGTGTTCCTCATTTATTATTTTTTTAAATAAACAAACACGTATTCCAATATTGGCTCTTGCAACACATTTCAAAAAACGTTGGAACAGTAAAGCATTGTAATGTTGCCATTACTTTTTTCCAACACTTAAAAGACGTTTAGGGACTGAAGACTCTGAAGACTGTAATTTTGTCTTATTCTTCCTGCAAACAAGTCTTAAGGTGGCCAACAGTACAGGGACTTTGTTGTCGCATTTTGTGCCACACATTCTCTATTGGAGACAAGTCGGGACTGCAGGCAGGCCAGTTGAGTACATGTATTCTCTTCCTCCACAGCCAGCACTTGGTAATGTATGCAGGATGTGGTTTTGCATTGTCTTGCTGAAATATGCATGGGCATCCCTGGAAATGAAGGCAGCATACTGTGGTCTAAAATGTACTTTTCAGCATTAATGGTGCCATCACAGAAGTGCAAGATACCTTTGCCAAGGGCACTGACACAACCCAATACCATGACAGACTCTGTACACAGTACACTTTTCCAGTGGATCTCCATCCCAGATGCCTCCAAGCCCAGAGAAGTTGACAGTGCTTCTGGACACTGTTAACATAGGGTTTCTTTTGGCACAGTACAGTTTTAACTAGCATTTGTGGATGTAACTACAAATTTTACCTAACTTTTTTTCTGATTTGGGGTTGTAATTTATATAGAAATAAGGAGAGGTGGTACATTTACTCACGTTACTGTACTTGAGTAGTTTTTTTGAGAATTTGTACTTTTTAGAGTAGTGTTAAAAATTTGTAATTTTACTTTTACTTAAGTATGATTTGCCTAAAGTATTGTACTTCACTATATTTTAAATCATATCCGTTACTGAGTAAAAAATAAATATATAAAGTAATGCAACGGAAAAAGAAAAAGAAATTTATCGACGGATTTGAGAAAGTTTATCAGCAAAATGCCTGTCAACCCCAGCAATGACCAGGTAAGCTACTGTATATGACTCGTTGTTAATTTTAGCCATGCCTGTGCCCTTATTGGCGTAATATGGAACTTTATGATGCAGAAAATGAATAAATAGCACGTGGAAAGTTTCGTATGCTTAGTATAAACGCATCTCCAATCCGTTGTTTAATTTATTTATGTAATGTTCGCACTTGTTAGACTATAAACCTCATCACAAACATGGGCAACGCAGTCAGTATAGCCTGAAATGATCGTAAACTGCACATAAATTTGGAAGAACTAATGCTAAAGTCTGATAATCTTCCGTAGAAATGATCTTACGCTTACATATCTCCTACTCATAGTGGCGCGTAGTGTTCATTGTATATGGTGCCATGACAGCTTAAAGGGATAGTTCACCCTAAACTGACAATTATGTCACTTACTCGCCCTTGCTTGTAATAAACATGTTTGATTGTCTTTCTTGTGTTGAACACAAAAGAAGATATTTTGAAGAATGCTGGAAAGCTGTATCCATTGACTTCCATAGTATACACACACACACACACACACACACACACACACATATATATATATTAGGAAATATTTTTATCACCGAAACAACACGACCGTAACAGTATGTTGTGATGACGCAACCGCAGCTTGCGCGTGTTGTCTGAAACACTTCACTGCACTTGATCCGCTATATAAAGATCATTACTATGCGGAAATAAAGCAGCGCGCACATCATGTGATCCAGACCGCGATGGATGCAGGGAGACTTCTTTTCCATCGCACGCACAAGGAGAGCTGAAGCAGCGCGCAGGCGTTTGCCTTTGACACTTCTCTGTCTGTTCTAGTTACCTATCTATCTTTCTATTTTTCTTTTCATCTGCACCAAGACCCGCGGCGACTTCATCCTATGCTGTTTCCTTAACCTGCAACTCTTTATTTTACAAATTATATATAT
>CAIGQW010031024.1:5139352-5159222 GCA_903798125.1 Danio choprae
ATGTGTGTGTGTGTATATATGTATATGAATATGTATATACTGTTTCCCTGTATTTTGAATTACAAATTACATAGTAAAAGATATCTGCTAGCTTGGTGGTTGTGTATTTTTAACAGAAATGGTCCATAGCTTGTGATTTATGTTGTTGTTGTTGTTTTTACGATGTTGAATTGCATTATAGAATCTTGATCTCTGCCCTGACCATTTTTGATGTGGAAAATTTAACTCTGCAGTTTAGCTAAATTAATTGTATTGACATTTTTTAAGTTTTTAAAGTTGTAGTAATGAGTAAATGAGCTTCCAGGACCTCTGTTATTTTACAAATGTATATTTCAGAGTGTATTGTGTTTTAAAAGTCTGTGAATTATGCATCAACATTTTAGTGTAATATAATAATATGGCTTGTTGGACAAGGGACAAGATATAAGAATAAAATGCTAAGTATTTAAGTAATATGTTAAGTAAGTTTAAGGTCTGTCAGATTCATTCATTCATTCATTTTCTTTTCGGCTTAGTCCCTTTATTAACCTGGGGTTGCCACAGCGGAATAAAACTGCCAACTTATCCAGCATATGTTTTACGAAGCGGATGCCCTTCCAGCTGCAACCCATCAGTGGGAAACATCCATACACACACATACACTACGGTCAATTTAGCTTACCCAATTCACCTATAGCGCATGTCTTTCGACTTGTGGGGGAAAACCTGGAGGAAACTCACGGGAACACGTGGAGAACATGCAAACTCCACACAGAAATGCCAACTGACCCAGCCAAGGTTCAAACCAGCGACCTTCTTGCTGTGAGGCGATTGTGCTACCCACTGCACCACCGTGAGGCCCAGGTCTGTAAGATTTAAAAGAAGAAAAAAAATTCAGCGAGGAAGCATGTTTAACATGTCATAGGGTTTAAGAGAGCTTCTTGATTTTCTAGGCAAAAAAGGTCCAGAGTTCTTCACATTAAAATTAATATGCAAATTAGAAGCTAGAAAGTCAGCAAAGGTTGAGTTTCATTAAAAGCTGTTCACACATTGCTGATAAAAAGGAATTAAAACATGAAAATGCTTACACTGTACAAACTTTTGAAGTGATTCCATTAAAGAAACAAAAATTCCTTAAGAACCTTACAGATTATTGGTTCTTCCTTTGATGCCAGTAAAGAGCCTTTTTTTTATTATTATTACTGATTTTATCCTTTTCAAAACAGTATTTTCCATCTGCTTAAGATAACAAAAAAGGAAAATTATAAAGAAATTTAAACAAAATAAAGGACATTCTTTAAAAAAAGTACAAATATATTAATTGCTCAATGATTTTTTTTTCACAACGGGGCTGTTGAATGCTTGATTCTGATTGGATGATGAACATTCTAAGATGTGCACTTATTTTCTGATTAATGCACAGCTAAAGTACCTCCACGCAGATTTTAGCTGCATTAAAGTTGCACTGAATGATTTTAACCATTTCACATTTCAACTGTCAAAAATCAAATGAGAACGCTTTGGATGAGAACTATAAGAATCTAGTTCTACACACAGGGAGCAGAACCTGACTAATATCTTGAAATACAACATCTGAACAGTGTCTTTAGGTGTGGTAACCATAGTATACTTACTTACTCCCAGGGCCATTTATATCTGCTTATACCTCACATGTCTTTGGACTGTGGGGGAAACCGGAGCACCCAGAGAAAACCCACGCGAACACGTGGAGAACATGCAAACTCCACACAGAAATGCCAAATGATCCAGCAAGGACTCGAACCAGCGACCCTCTTGCTGTGAGGCGACAGCGCTACCCACTGCGCCACCATGTCGCCCCGGTAACCATACTATAAACAGAATAATTCACTCCGGTCCATAGTATTATTAGAAAATAATGCATACCAATATAATGTAGCAGCCATGATGCAAATCCGGTGTGCTTTCTTTTCTTATAATTCAATTTGTCAATTTTTCCAAAAAAGCACAAGAAAAAAGTTAATGTAGCAATGTAAATGTAACAAAGGAAATGTAAACAAACAATACATACATCAAAAAGACACACATCAGAAGGATTAAAAAAAAAAAACTAACGTAATCAGTATAGATTTAGGTAATCTCCAGACACAAATACTTCATCTGAGACAGCGAGACGGACGTGGGGAGCAGCACGTGGATCAGTGGATACAATAGCAGAGTTAATGGGCACAAACATAGCAGCGTCTGTGCTGTCAGATTCCTCCAGTCATTGCTCCCACACACATCAGATAAAACTCTAGAGCTGAACACTTCATGAACCGAACAACCCTGTTGACAGAAATATGACTTTAGCATACTATTTGGAAGTAAAAAACGGGCGTTTTCTCATTATTTCTCATTATCTATCGTTAACGTTTATATGATTTGGCCCAAGGAACTCTCTTGTGCTGCCAACTATTTATATAGACGCTGGCAATGTGGCAACTAAAATTGCAATGTTATGTCAGGGTATTGTTTATTGTTCTGATAGTCTAAAAGAAGAAAATGTGGCCTACTGAAGTACATTTGGAAAAAAAAGGAAGAAAACACAGAAGTCACACTCGTTCTGAATAATTGATGCAAGGCTGAAACAGTTCATGTTTTGCTCCTAGTGTTACTCTAGGTCATAATTGCGCACATGCTAAAAATTATATCTCAAATCATGATCAGGCGAGTGAACAGGAAAGCTGTGATTGGCTGACAGACAATTATGCAGAAACTCCTACTTGTTCCCTAGGATTCTGATCTTTTTTTTCTTCTGTCAACTGAAGGTAGAGCACACAAACCCAGTAGACACTGCTTGGATTATGGCAAGCTGTTTTAACATTACTAGTGTTCATGCTACCTCTTTTAGACACTAACTACTAGTAGCTATTAGCTACAGTGTAGGGAGTAACACATTTGAAAAGTCATGCATTACAGTACAGTGCTTTTTGCTCTAGCACAGTAGTGTTCTGCATTAGGTCAATTTTCAGTAATATCTTACTCGGTAGCTACATGTTGAGTAATATATGAGTTAGGGCAAGTATTGCATCTGAAACCATATGGAAAGCGCAAGGTGTGTCACTTCCTTCACCAATAACGCACTTTTGTGGCATCTGCCATTGCTAAGTAACAATTAACTCTCTGAGAATCCACCACTGGCAAACCCTTGCTGCAGCTCTGATACAATACACTGCAAAAAATGCTTTTGTTACTTAGATTTTTAGTTTTTTTATAGTCAAACTATCTAAAAATTCTTAAATCAAGAAGCATTTTCTAGACAAGCAAAACATATTGTCTTGCTTTAAGAAATAATATGTTAAAATTAGGTGAGTTTTTCCTTAAACAAGCAAAATAATCTGCCAATGGGCTAAACAAAATAATTTTATGTTGAAAGGAAAAACAAGATTATTTTGTTTACCCCATTGGCAGAGTATTTTGCTTGTTTTAAGGAAAAACACATTTAATTTTGACATATTATTTCTTAAAACAAGACAATATGTTTTGCTTGTCTAGAAAATGCTTCTTGATTTACAAATTTATATATATTTGGACTAGAAATGAGGAAAAAAAAGCATTTTTTTGCAGTGTATTTGTGTATGGTACAAAAAGTACTGTACTTTGTTTGGGCGTTCTGCATTTGTCTGAGATAGTTAGTCTAAGACTCAAGGCTGCAAACTATTGAAAGAAGAATATTCTGTGTTTGCTGCTAGAGCAATATTGAAAACAAGCAAAGGTGTAGGTGTGGAATTATGAGAGTTGTAGGCTTCACATCATATGGGACTGCTGGTGGGGCACTGAACCATTTTAAGTGGGTTGGGATGTGTTCTTGTGATGCACGTCTTTGATTTGGTTTCTGTTCAACACGGTTCATGTGCGTGAGGAAATAATGTTTTCCTAATGCCCGTTTCAGGGTGCAGCAGTCGCATCTAGTTCATTTTGAGTGTTTGTCAGCAAAATAAAGGTAAAAATACAAATATGTGTGAAATACTGTCTGACATTAAAATGATTGGTACACTCCAATGAAATAGCTAATAATAGAAACACAAGTACACATTTTTTTTTGGTTAGAAAATAAAATGTCTCTCACAAAAGTTTATTAAACTTTCCTAAGTATTTAGAAACTGCTCTTATAGCACAAAAGCATTCACAAACATCACTAATATGTACCATTATGGTACCAATATGGATCATTTGGGGACTGATATGTACCTTTAAGTATGTACCTTAACAGCTTTCGTACCTTTATTTCTGAGAGTGTTGTCACAGATGGAATATTGCACATACAACATCAAAACTGCTTTTGATATCTCACTTACAGATTAAATGTTAAATAGGCTTGCCACATTTGGATTGATATCGTACAGATATGTCTCTACAGGCCATTAAATCATAATTCCTACAGCCTGCAAGGGATTGTGTTTAGGGAACGTGGAGAATGGATCCAAGAATAGATTTATTGCTTTCTTTCCCAAAAGCCCAGAGGATTTCTTTTAAATATGATTAAACACTTAAGCATCGAGCTTAAAATGCAGATGCACATTTCCTTTGAAATTCACCTCGATGCTAAACCAGTCATTTTTTTCCATCATGTGTCATTTACTGGATGACTTAATTATTCTTAGTAATATGGAGTGGAGTTTGATGGGTTAAACGTATTACCAGATCCAGTAACGAACTATTATGTTAAATACTTTCATTCTGATTTCAAAGATGTTATTTATTCTTATTTGTTTGGTATTGTTTATTGCGCCCCCGCAAAGACCATTGCTCAAGGCTGTAGGTGGATTTGAAAAACATTTGAGCAATTGCGCCACCTGCTGGACGCAATATGTAATCAAAGCTCAAGTAGTTTACATTACAGCATGAAGCTCAACCTAAATAAATCACCAAACAAAACAAAACAAGGTCAGAACCTTAACTAGAATTTTAAAATTAGACCTCGGCCTACATGGACCGTATGCCTTAAAGAGATAGTTCACCATAACATTAAAACTCATCCACTCACCCAGATGTTGTTTTGAAGATTTAGCATAGGTCTTTCTGTCTTTTTCACAAAATGAGATATAATATAATAAAAAACAATTTCAAGTTTACTTGTGAATTTTAATTCAGACTGTTATCAGAATTAAAGTGGGTTGGGGGTGTGTGTCTAGGCATTCATGTATTATTAATCTTCATTTAACAAATTGTGTGCCTTTGTTGGGAAGGCTACTCTAAAGCTGTAGCTTGATATGATTTACTTGATATGATTTGATCATCAGTAACTACTGTCAAACTATACTTCTAATAATTAATTGTAGCTAGCTAAACTACAAGTTACTTCCTAAAAGTAGCTAGCTACATCGAAGCATGTAGCATTCACAAAAATGTGGAAAAAAACAAACATTTATTTTAAGTAAAATATGGTCTCAGGTTGCAAATCCAAGTCTGCATCCAGATATATTATGATGTCAAAGCTTAAGCCTCACAGTGGCGCAGTGGGTAGCACGTTGCCTCACAGCAAGAAGGTCGCTGGTTTGAGCCTCGGCTGGGTCAGTTGGCGTTTCTGTGTGGAGTTTGCATGTTCTCCCCGTGTTGGCGTGGGTTTCCTCCGGGTGCTCCGGTTTCCCCCACAAGTCCAAAAACATGCGGTACAGGTGAATTGGGTAAGCTAAAATTGCCCGTAGTGTATGAGTGTGAATGGGTGTGTATGGATGTTTCCCAGAGATGGGTTGCAGCTGGAAGGGCACCCGCTGCATAAAACATATGCTGGATAAGTTGGCGGTTCATTCCGCTGTGGCGACCCCAGATTAATAAAGGGACTAAGCCGAAATGAAAATGAATGAATGAATGAATGTCAAAGCTTAATATTATACATAGTTTTCAAATTTGTCAAACTTTGATCAGAGTACAAAATAGTTCATTTAGATTAAACACATGCAAGGTAGCATTTTCCAAAAGTGACATATGCTACATTTTGGTACAAACGTTTAATGAAGCCCTCACACAATGTTCTTACTTGAGGTTAATTGCCAACTGTTATAATACTTTATGGATTGATTTTCAACTATTGTTTCTTAAAAATTATTATTTAAGAAAGAAGGAAAGAAAAAATGAATGTACAGTAAAACCATTAGGTGTGTGATTTACCAATAAATAGCTGTAATATATATTGTAGTATGTGCTTGTAATACGACACTGTGCTGCTTCACACTATTGCTGGTTCAATAAATGTAATGTAGCTGTTGTCAAGCTATACTCTGTATACTTGCAAAGTGGCAAACTATTAGAAAAGCTATTGTTTCATAAGTAGCTGAGCTAGTGTCAAGGTACTGAAAACAATGTAACTAAGTAGCTGAACTACTTATATAGCTTGCTATTCCCCAACACTGAGGTCTTGTACCTGGTGAGTCTTGGTGCTCTTATAGCACTGATGAGTGAATTATCCTGTAAACTGTTTCAATTGTGCACAAAGATAAACATTAATAAGTAAGCAGAAATTCAGAATTCATTCGATTTGTTGTCAAACAATTCTGTATACATTTTTTTTTCTATTGTCATGTTCTGTTCTGTGAGACTGAAAGTCAAGAATCTGCATGCAATGGACAACCATACATGGAAAAAAACATGTTTCAGCCACTGGGGGCAGTATAACAATTTTGCTCTGTGTTTCTGACTATCCATCTTTCTAACAGCAAGTAATACACAAAATGACTGGCTGTGGTTTATGTTGTAGGTCAAAATTCGAAAGATGCGTCAGTGTAAGCAAAACCAAAAAACACAGTTATCTAAAATAAATGCTAATGCTAAATTGGTAATTCTGATTTAGGATTTAGGACTACAAGTAGGCCTGTATATCCAGGTTCAAATTCTTATGTGTTCACTGAAGTTCAATCTGTTTGGTGTTACTGAGAGAAAAGTGTCTGTTGAGACTCACTGGAGCAATTTTTTATGGTCCGCTGTGCACAAACTGATGTTGAGCTTGTTGGTAAACAAGTAGCATGCTTTTTAGCATGTCTTTAGCAACATGTGCTAGTGTTATGGAAGCAAGTCTCGTTTCTTTTTAAAAAAAAAAAAAAAAACAGAATCGTAAACTAAAATTTGGCTTATTATTATTTTTTTATTTATTATCCATGTTGTTTTATCAAAATGGGAAATGCATAATAGAGCAAAGAAGTAGGCCAAGTTGAATCACAATGTAGTTTTTGCTTGACATTTTGAACTTATACATATATTTTGACCTAGGCCTATATTTTTTCTGTTGTAAATAATAAATATTAAAATATTAATACGTGGTTTGTTAGGAAATACGCTTATAAATAAAGGTAAAACCTGTCTAGGGTGGCGTCCTTTTGAATGTACCTTTTTAAAAATAATGCACTTACAATTTTGGCATATAGGAAACTCACAGCTTTTAAACACAAAGCTGTCTTCCCACCCTAGATACTGCCATATGGAAGATGTGTATTTTTATAAGGAGAGCAACACACCCTATACATAATTAACGGAACAAGCAAACAATGTGCACAGTTTGAGATTCTTTGATGAGAGGTAGCTGTGAGAAGAATTGGAACTCACAGGAAGTGTCTTTGTCTTCTAAAGGTATGTATTGTAGGTTATGTATTTAGGTAGCCTATAAACCTAGAAACAATGGTCTTTGTCACGTTAAATTATGAGATAAAAAGAACAACTCTGTTGTAGTTAATATATTGCCTAGATAATGTAAATATAGAGATAGATGGTAAAATAAAACAGATTTGCGTATGTTAAACTGTAGAACTTTAGAGGAAATTGTAATAGCATAGGCTACTTTATAGTTAAACCAAAACTGAAAATTCTGTCATCATTTACACCTCCACTTAAGAAGATATTTTGAAGAAAGCTGATGCTATATTGACTTCGTTGGTATTTGTTTTTTTCTGCTATGGATGTCAGTGGTTACAGAAGGTTCTCAGCTTTCTTCAAAAATCTTCTTTAGTGTTTAACAAAATAAAGTAACAAAGGTTTGGAACCATTTTACGATGAGTAAATAGTGATTAAGTGTTCCATTTTGGGCGAAATGTCCCTTTAAAATACAAAAAAGCGATAAATTAGTTAAAATGGCAGCGCCTGATACTTCTTTTCTGAAAACCAATAACATTAGCAGGCGAAATCATTTTGGAAATTAGCAAACAAGCGCAAAACGCCGTGACGTCGAGGGCCGTACGTGGTGACGCATAAACTCGCCCCTGAATACGTGCGCGTTCTCGAGTGAGCTCTGAACAAGTAGAGGACGACGAGGCTTCGTCGAGGGCTTTTCTCCATTTTCTCTATCTGCCTCTCGAACAGGCCCAATATTTACACGTTAGGGTTTTTAATAACACTTCACCATGAAAAGGAAGCTTTTTGGCGCTGTTTTGGTCATTTGTATCGGCTGGTTTCAAGCCGAAGCTATGACAGGTAAGGACGTCTGCTTTTTCTGTTGATCATATTAGCTCGTGAGCTCGTTTTTCCACACAAGGCGTTTGTTGACATAAACACGACTCGGACGACAAATTTAACATTCACACTGTTATTAATTGACTATAAAGCGATATATATCACTGATGAACGTTTGTAACGATTTGAACATTTGGAAACCCGTCGGGAATCTGTCGCGCACGAGCGAACGCTCACGCGCATCTAGTCGAGTTATACATCAACAGCTGATGTGTAAAATAGTTGTTTTTCTGCTTAATGCTCTTTCAGACTCCCTAAAAACTATTTGTTTGTTACAAAGTTATATTTCAAATGTTTATATTTAAAAATGTTTTCTCAACCCATCATGTGGATTTGCTCTGCTGTCATCTAAAATAACCTTTAATCCCCACGCACTGGATTTTGTAACCATTTGAGTTACACATTTTCCAAACTGTAGAAGATCTCTTAGTTGACATTTAATTATTGCAGGAATGGCTCATCCAAACTTTTACAGATGAACTATTAATATTTGTCCCTATTCATGGCAGGCCAGTTACTCCAGTAAATGATGTGTTAAACCTGGTAAGCAGCAGGCAATGATAACAACCGGTGCAGACTAGTTTTTGGAGGCCTGCTGTCAAGCCTAGTAAACAGGAGTAGCCTGTAATCATTTATAATACAAGCTGAGGAAGGCAAAATATGTTTCATCCAATCATTTGACAAAGCGGCAGCAATTTTCATCTTTTAGGCCACCCTTGTTCCGTAAAAAGCTTAGCTTAAGCTCATTATAATGTTCAATCACTGGAAATGGCACAAATCTATGCAAACCCACTAAACTTGAGCATGCAACTTAGTACACTCACTTTAATGAAAGTTTAGTGTTTAAATTGGAAATCTAAATCACGTACTGGGAAATGTATTTAAATATTATTCCCACCCTTTTAGATAAATCAATTGCTTAATGATGAATGAGAATGGGGGAGGAATGTGAGTGATTGTTTTATAGTCTGGCTCCATCATAATTTTAGTACTCCAGAAGCAACAGCTGATGAATGGCAGGGTCGCAAATCCCAACATAATCAGCTTCATGGTCTTCGTTAGAAATAGAGCTTTAAACACTCTAGGAGGTGCTTTTCAGCACGTAAGCATTGATGCTTCCTCAAAACGGCACAGCTTGTGCAAGAACAGGTTTCCTCATGCAGTTCTTGAGTTAGCTCATAGCACATGCGCAATGACAGAACCCCAAAGCTGGATGGTTGAAGTTGTAGCATCTCCAGATCTGAATTAAAATGGGCTTTTCCCCTGAGTACTTGATCTTCAGCTCAGCTCAAAAAATTGGGTTAGAGCAAACATGCAGGTATTTTGTTAAAGTGTGAGTTTTTGTTTGTGCCGCTGACAGTCATTTAACATTTAAAAAAAAATAGCATGTGCCTAGCGTAACGGGTGAAGATAGACTTGCCCTTCAAATTTAATTACACTTGAAATTATAGGCATATTTGTAATTATACACTTTCCAAATTTTTCCCTGTAGCTTCAGTGTAAACTAACTTTTAAAAATTTGCCATTTTTATTTTTTCATATTATGGTGCCAAAACCACATTTATTATAGTATAGTCACTTAGTCATTTTTATACTTGTGCATTTGTATGGTAGTGTAGATTAATGCATTCTTTAGAAAATGGTTTCCCACATTTATCAGCATTTAATCATAGGCTTGAGCCAAGAAAAGTGGTGAAACGAGTGACCTTGGGTCAATGCTTCTTCTGCCAATTAGTCCATATGGTGGCTTGTGAGAAGGTGAACATATTGACTAGGACAGAACAGGCTAGGTTAATTTATCTAGTAGTGACAGACTTTGTACCGACTGATAGATTTTGTGCTTTATGTTCTCTGTTATTTACATTTTAGTCTCAGAATATTTACTCAATATGGCTTAGGGTAATGTTAAATCTAAGGGCTTGTATATACAAATACGTTCTTCAGTTAATTTTAGAGCTTGTTTATAGGAGTAGTTTTGAATTTGTGACTACTCTGGTCTTCTCACTTAAACGTTTGAGGTGACCTTTCATAATGGTCAAATGGATGATGCCTGTTCTTCTTTTAAAAGGGCAAATGTTATTTCAGGCCTAAAGCATGTGTGGAGTCTCACTGCTCTGACTGTAATGTTGATTGTGGACATCTATCCTGGCTAACGCGCAAAGATTCCTCCCTCAGCAGTGGACAAGAAAGGGAGTAGTACCTTACTTTTGTTTCAAAACCAAACACTGTGAAAACATGCTACACTGCAGGAAGCGACAACGGGTCTAAGGCTGATCTCAAAGTGTTCTGGTCATTGATGTGGAGGCTTGTTGTTCAAGCTGCTGCGCACGTACTTCCATGTCGTTCAGGGTGTGTATTGTTCCAAAGTGATCAGAAGAAGTCCGATGAATTTCTCCATGGGGGATTAGCACAGTACAGCCCTGCTTTTCCTCCAGAGTACATGCTCAGAAATGACATGAACCGCTTTAGAGTGGTTCTAGAGTGGGGGTTTGGTTCATTTGACTGTTCATTTGCGCTTGCATGTTCATTTGCATTTTTTCATAATCACAAAACAAAGTCTTGAAGGAGAAGTTTTCTCAACTTAAAATCACCCTCATGTCTTACCAAGTCTGTATGATTTTTCTGTAGAACACAAATTTATTAGAGGCTGCATTGCCATCTTGATTAAACACAATTGTGGGGCGCGGTGTTTAAGATCACAATAATATTGCATTTATAGGATTGAAGATCAAGTAATTATCTAGTGAAAATATATTTTGTGCTTCTGACAGGTTTGGAATGACATGACTGTAAATGATCGCTCCATTTTTAATTTGAGTAAACTATCCTTTTTAAGCCTCATAACCACTACTTAATTGTGTGTGTGTGTGTGTGTGTGATTTTCATTTCTCATTGCATTTTTAAATTAGCTAAGCTTTGATTTCAATGCATGCTTCAACTCATTGTCTTTTTAAAATGCTTCTTCTAATGTTCTTCAGTTCGGTTTTAGGGTCATGATGTCTTGCATCATGATGCTCAAACTAGTTTGTTTATGTATGCCTTTTTTTTTTTATTTCTAACATTTTCTCTCTTTTTCTCTTCTGCCATGACCTCTTTTTTTGCCTGCCTTTCTGCTAATCATTTTTCATATCATCTGAATGAACTGTCCACCCTAAACCTAAATCACACATCCATCAAATGTCCAGCGGGCTTCATAAAATCGCCTTTGTCTCAGATGAAACTCATAGAAGACAATGCAGAGCTGGATTGCGAGGTCATAGGGAATCCCATCCCCGAAGTTCAGTGGTGGTTTATTGAGGGCGAGGAGCCAGATGAAATCATCACTCAACTGTTTGATGGTGCAAGAGAGGATCGCGTACACATCAACGCCACCTATATTGACCATGCAACCAGCTCGCTTATCCTCACCAACCTAACGTTCAACGACACAGGCGTTTATGAGTGCCGTGCTTCAAATGACCCAGACCGCAATGACCTCAGGACCCCGCCCAAAGTCAAGTGGATTCGCTCACAAGCGAACGTTATAGTGTTTGAACGTGAGTTACGTTGTGAAAACGCAGCGTCTCCACTAGTGTAGAAAAGGAAATCCTGTAGTTTCAGTCCTTTGTCCTGCCCTCCACCTTCCTTTTTTCCTTTTGACCTGAGACCAGGATACACTTCTACACTAGCAAGGTTATTTCATATTAATCTGTTGCCTTATGGGCACATCACTGCCTAGAACTTGTAAAATGGAGTTAAACCGATATACCTCGTGATTTTAAAAAAAATGGTGTGATGTAATTTCACAAATTATACATGAATCAGACTAAAATTGGTGTATTTCATAAATAAAAGTTTCATACAGCTTACCAAAGCAAAGATTCACTTTGGCTAGCTGATACCTTTTGTTAAATCTTATATTTCAGTAGCATCATGATACAACAAACGCATAAAGAGACAAATCACTTACAAGCAATTTTAAAAAAACACAAATTTGCTAAGCTTGTTGCTGGTTTCTTCTTCCCTTCTGTTTTTTTGTCATCTCACTGAATGTTTCCTTGTAGCTCACAGCCCAAATACACCAGCACCTCTCCCTTTGTAGAGTGCAATGTGCCTTTTGGTGCACATTGTGGTGAACATCTGGGCAGAAATGTTCTGATCCTTTAGTCACTATTTTGTTTGCAAAGTGTCACTATTACAGTGTTACAGCAATTCCAGAGGTTGGTAAACTAATTTCAAAGAAAATGCAACCGTGTACTGCCATAATGCTATGAAAGCTGATGGAAATGACAGTTTGTCTAACTTTTACTGTTTTTAATCCTTGCTAGGTGCGACTATCATGACTAATCCAAATGAGGTGAACAATGCTACCTCAGCAACTCTGAGCTGCAACCTGACCAACCCTTCTTCTCCAATCAAAGGCCACTATTGGGCCAAGAATGGAAAGAAAATTGAAGACTCCCAGTCAACAAATACAGACTTCTATGCTGAATACTAGTATGTTCTATGCTGAATAATAGTATGTTCCTCACCTCATTGTAAACTTAGACTAAAGTGCAAAATCATTTTAACGATCTCCTCTCCAGATTTAGTGTTTAATCACCATCCACGTTTAATCATCCATTTAGTATAGTGCCATTTTTCAGTTTCAGCATGACTTTCAGCAGCAGTAGTGTTATTTAAGAGCCTCGGGCACTCCACATTCACTGACCTTAATTCCCATTAGAGCTGCTGGGTCGGAAAAATATCTATGGGGATGCCTGTGCGATGTACAGGCAAAGCTGTTTGTTTAATAGTTCATATTTGCTCTACTGTCCTCCCATCTTTAAAGCTTCTGATACAATTCAAATAAAAATATTACAACTTAAATTGTCATTTCGAACACAATCCAGCCAAAAAGTTTGTTTCTGCAGTTCAAAATAGCAAACTTTCTAGGAGCTCTTTTTGGCTTCTGAGCACTTTTGAGCTCATTGGTCCATGTGTTTGTTTTTTTTTTTGTTTTTTTATGTTAAAAAATGAGTATATAACATTTTAAAATAGAACTTTTGACATACAATTGATTCATATCTACAGAGGTTAAAAAGAACAACATTCAAACCAACAACACCAAGTTAACAATTTGAATACACTTGAGGTGTTGGCAGTAGCAGAGCTGGTGCAGATCTGCACCTGTACGATCATTGGCAGTGAGTTTTTAAAGACTCTGACTGGGTCTGACAAGTTATTAACAATGAATTCTATGATTATACAAACACCAACAGCGCCATTTTTTGTCTTTCTGCAGCAAATAAAATGATGTAAATGTGTGGCGCTTCTCATCTGATGCATCACAGGCTGGAGAATGCTGTTTGCCTGATATTTACGTAATGTTTCCACTCAAAGCCTCCGTTGTTGTTTAGGGGTACACATGAGCAGCACGACACATTTACAGCCCCGTCTACTGCAGTTTGAAGTTGTTGGAGTGTTTAAAAACTGTTTGAAATATATCATTGGCACAATTTTTTAAGTGTTGAATTTTTCATTTTTAAAAAAAACTAAATCTAATAGTGTTTTTTCATCTAATCGTGTTTTCTTTCTGTGGCAGCATTGAAAAGGCTGATTACCATCAGGCCGGACTATATACCTGTGTCTTCCTAACAGAACCTCAGGCCAATGCCACCATTGAAGTTAAAGGTAAGAGCATTTGGTGATGCTTGATCTGTATTATGCACATTTCTTGTTTTAAGGCATCCACCTTTTTCATATGCCCCATGGTGCTTTATGTGAAATATGGGCAGAGCTTCAATTAAAGTTAATCAATAGTGTTTTTAATAATGTGTACAGTGGGATGTCTTCTCCTCGCAGTTCATCCATCTGATATTAAAAGGAAACTTGTGTTAACAAATTGCCCTCAGTAGATTTTCTGAGTCAAGATTACAGATGTTCATTGAATATTGTTGCACTGTAGGAAATGCAAAGAGAAGATAAACTGGAGAAACAGACACAGTGAACTTAAAGAGCTTTAACCATATATATGCTTCTCAAACTGTCACATTAAAATACTGTAACGTTAGTTTCCCAAACCAGAAGTGCAATCCATAATTGAAAAAAATGTTGCAAACAATGCTGTATTATTGTGCTCATCACCCATCACTATGTTCTTCTTGTTAGCTTTCCCCCATGTGTCCACTCCCAAAAACTCCGAGAACGCTAATGAGAAAGACAAGGCTGTGCTGAGCTGTGTAGGCCATGGATACCCACTACCTACTGACTGGACCTGGTACAAGCTTTCTGATGCAGGAGAACCGGTAAATAAATGCTTTGTGAATTGTAATGTGAGAGCGATACCTGACCTTGCGATTTTGAAGGTTGTTTGTTCATGTTGCAGAGGTGTGTAAAACGTCATTTGGCTTTATGAACAAGGTGTTGATTAATGTTGCTTTGAGTCTGTTGAAGGACAAATTGTCAAGCAAACTCAACTAAAAATTGGTCTAAAATTGCTAAAATATTTATAAATTCTTTACTTTAAAATTTGCAGCATATCTCTTTCTAAAGACAATTTATTGGGTTTAGACAGTTTGGATTTAATTTAGAGCAATTTAATGCATTCTAGTCAGCGCTAGTCTTATATACTATTATGGAAAATAATTCCTTAGCATTAATTACCAAATTTCTATACAAGTAAAACTTGGTTGCTTTGGTCTGTATTCTCGCTTTAAATCAGATGTTCCATTTAAAAGTCTGTTTCAAGTAGCTTAAATTATAAAGAAATAAGAGCACACTTTCACACTTCAAATATTGCTATTTGAACATTAATGTAACGAAGCCTGTCTGTCTGTGTGAGGGAGAGAGAATGCTTAAATGCTTATGGGACAAACTGCATCTGTGGGATCGGATGAAGTTTTGTGATTTGATACTATGCACTTAGTCTAATACAAACAGGCTTTGGCTGAATGCACAATGCCATAACATGCGAAAGTGAATAAATCCCACAACTTGTGCAGAAGATGCGAATGAGGTGAATTTCATGTGTTTGCAGTAAACGCGTAGCACGTTTATCTATGATTAGCCTCTGTTCTTGTATTTGCATAGTTTTTATGTAATTTACTCATGAATACTTCTATCTGCTTTGACCCCAGCGGGATTTATTTATTTTTACTTGCCTTGCTCGGCTGAGTTCCATCTGGTTGACATGTTTCAAAATAATATAATTAAGTTCTAGTTCTATCAGTTAAGTCGTGGTGTTTAAATTGCTGAATTTATGAAGATATTTACAGTATTATTGATTGCAGTTTTCTACAGTCTTTAATCGTACCCCCTTGATCACACAGACCCGCATCTTTAATGGCACAGACGATAAGTATGAGATCAAGAGCACACCCAACAAGACCACACTGTATGTCAAAGACCTGGACATCAACAAGGACATGGGCGTTTACCAGTGTCAGGCCACCAGTGAGATGGGCACTAACAAAGCCCAGATCCAGCTGCGCGTGCGGAGTCAGCTGGCCGCTCTCTGGCCTTTCCTCGGCATTGTGGCTGAGGTCATCATCCTCATCACCATCATCTTTGTCTACGAGAAAAGAAGAAAGCCTGATGAGATCAATGACGGTGTGTAACTATAGCTGTTCATGTCACTGATTTCTCACTTACACTTTTCGTCATTGTACAATGACCAGTGGATGTAATTCTTTTAATTTTTGTTTTTGTTGACCTCGTAATGGTGCAAGATCCTATTTCAGTTTGAGTTGGTATGTTTCTTTTATTTGCCTGTAGTCTGTGGCTGTGCTCAATTTTTATGATTTTCATTGTTTATTTCTCTGTTCGCTGCTGCTTTTCCGTTGTGGTAAGTGTTCAAAAACTGCATGTCAGACTGAAGTGGATTTGCTGCGACGTAGGACTGCACAATATATTGTAATGAAATCGCTAAAGCTGTGTTTGTCATACACCTCTTGTCAGGAAAGCACAGTTTTGTGATCCGTAATCAATCTCCAATGGCTCAAAATGACATCAAAATGTCTTTAGAGGTTTCTGAATTGAGTGTTTACTACACAGAGCTGTAGTTCACTGAGCCTATGCAAACAGCTGCAGGCCTGTAGCCAGCTTGGTGAAAAGGGTGGTACTTTAAGTAAGTTAAACTTTTGTAGTTATTCCCCTCATTTTGTATTTTATTAGGAGGTTTAAGTACAGTCAGGGGCTCCATTTTATTATTTTTAGAGCCGCTGAAAAAGTACATTTGACAATTTAAGGATAACAGCCTAATTTTAGTATTAAAATGAGCTTTAATGTGGGTTGCTTTTGGTCTGATTATTTTTATTAAAATTTTTATTTAAGGGGTCATTTTGTTTGAAGAGTAAAGTCCAAGGTTAAGAATGTGCTAAAAGTTACTTGTCAAATGTTTTTCTCTATTTAGCAACATTACAATAGTCAATAATGACAACATCCTATATTGATCGTGTCTAAGGTAGATTGCTTTCTCACCTAAGCTTATTTGCTGATGTGAACTCTCTTAAGGACATTTTTAACAAAGTGACACAAGGAAAAATATTATAATTTTTATCATGTATTAACGCTAAAAATCTTATGTAATTTATGCATTCATTTGTAAGTTGTTTTTAATTGTATATTTATTATTGAAATGTTCTTGCCATGAAAATAGCCTTGGTTGCTACAAAATTATTTGCTGAAGTCAAAAACATGTACTGTGACAATGTATTTATTGTGAAGGCGAAGTGACCAGCTGCAAGCCATTCTCTAATGGCTATTCTTACTATTTATGATTGCGTAGCAGTTAAATGGGATAAGGGAGCCCAAAAAAACCTTTGGCAGAGGGGGTGGGCTGATCAAACTCCCCCTGGCTTTGTTCATGGGCTGTCATTATCACAAAACAATTCATTTATTTTCATATTTGTCTGAATAAATCATTGGTAATTTTGAAAGGAGTGCTGGAGATTTACTACTGATCACAGTACAGGATTTACTGACAAAATGTGCATGACTATCGCCTTCGATTTTAATTGTGCAGCCTTACTGCAAAGGGTGGTTTTTGGGAGTTTGAGTGCTCTCACTGATAGGCTAGAAAATGTGCAACTCTTTCACTGGCTCGGTGTTAAAACTGAAGATTAGCTTGAAGAAAAGCATCTTCATTGCTGTTTCTGTAGCCAGTGAAAGTGTTCAGCTGAGTCTGACATACTGCAGTTCAGAATGGGTTTTAAAGGTTGAGGTGTTATGCATAACCAAGTTGACATTTCAGACGGGTGGTGTTCTATTGCCTTGCATGATCTCCGCATCGTCTCATTGCATGACAATATTTTGAGAGAGGCAGCTCTGACTAATCTGTAATGCCAACTTTATTATTTTGGTTTTTGTGGTTCTGAGTGTTTGTACATGCTCTCTGCATGACAACCTGGGCAAATGTCTCCGTTTACATTTCAGCTGTGTAAAAAAAAAATACAAATATGTTTGTTGGTTGTTAACTTGTTTTGTTTAAGGTTCCTTTCTGATTGTCAGTGTCTGAAGCACAACCTTACCAGTAGTTTTAAGTCAGATGTAGTGACTCAAAACCCCTGTCAAATTGATATGAATAGTTTTTTACTTTTTCAAACGCGCTTATTAGTTTCACATTAAACATGCACCCAATTTCTTAATTTTTATTTTTTATTTTTACACATTAAATTAAAGGCACATCAATATTTTTCTTCACTAAAATACCCAGTGAATTCTAGAACGGTTTTATATTTTGCTGATTTATGTAATTTTATGTTCTAATCCAGAGATGCAAGCAATTTTAGCTAGTCACATGAACGGTGTCCTGTGTGGCCATGCAAATGATGTCATGCATTCCCAATTTATGGTTTGGTTTTATAGAAAACTGGGAAAGACCTCAAATTCTATGATTCCACACTCCGCGTCAAGTGTTTGTTTGTTGTGAATACACACCCTCTAGTGGTCAATTACAATCTGTGTCTTTAATTTTTATTACACTTATTTTTACAATAGAATTAAGACCACCACTAAAATGATTTTTATAAAATGATTATACTTGGATAATATTTTTCTTATGAATACTCTTTATTGTGTTTATTGCGTTCCTTAAATGTTCATAATGACTTCAAGTTATATTCATAACAATAATGCATATTCAAAAATTTTACATTAATGTTATACACCAATTTTGAGTTTAAATTTAACCACATTTATGACTTTAATCAGTTTAACCATGGTATTTGTAGTAAAACAGGTATTACAAATGGTAATCAGTGCAGCCTAAAACAGTGTTACGTTTACTTTGATTAAAGCATGCTTTTTTTCTTCTTCTTTTTTAATGCAAATTTATAAATTATTACTATTTTTTTTTTATTTTTTTTTTTTTATTTTTTTATTTTTTTTTTTTTTTTTTTTTACAAGTTTATGATCTCCATTTAATGAAACGTATTCTAAACTAACATGTGGGGTTTTATAAAGGAATCACTTTAGAATGTTAATATAGTTAAAATAAACCGTTATATACAATTTACGTAACTTTTTAGTGAAATTAAATGTAAAGGTGTTTTGTTTTTTTTTTGTTTTTTTATGAAGAAATTCTTTATTTGTTTTAGATATGATTAACCGGCTGTCTCTAAGTTTCACACACAAAAAACATTGTCAATTTTTAAATTTCCAATACAGCTGCTGTCAGTTCCACACTTACATTTGTGTCAGAGGAGATTTTATTTTTTATTTATTTGTAGAAGATTTTAGGAGTTTGTGTTTGTTTTTTATGGGGTTTAACTCTTCAGAGGAATAAGGCAGCAGCTACTTCATCTGTGGGTCAGCTTGTGCTACAGATAAATGATGGGCTGAAAACCTCCAAACATATCCTTTCAATCCAGCACCAGACTGCATGGCCGGTGGAAATGCATTATTCTGCATGAAATATATAAGGATACCAATGCTGTTTAGTTGATGAGTGTATACTTAAAGCTATAGAAATCACCAAATGAAGAACCTCAGTAAGGTTTTCAGTCTTGCTCTGCTTTTAAATGTAAGGTTTTCTGTGTTCTGAGGTTTTTATACTAGTTTTCAGACACACTTACGGAATTGATTCTTTTTTTCCCCTGTTTTTCTGCTCTCTGTAGATGATGACTCAGGATCTGCTCCACTGTAAGTGATCTCTTTTTGTTTTAAAGATATATATATTTTTTTATGTTTCTCTGTAAGGATCTTCAATGTTGAAGTGTAGACCGCAGTTGATAGATGTGATTGTAGAACTGGATGGTCAAATGCACATGGAGGGAACTGACATGTGGCTGTTTTTCAGGAAGAGCAACGCCGCTACAAACCACAAAGACAAAAATGTCCGGCAAAGGAATTCCAACTGAGGAAAGAGAAGTGAGTTCTAACGAAAATGTCAATTTTAATAGTATTTTTTTTTTCTCAAAGTTTAAACTATTAGTGCTTCTTTAAATATTTATCTTAAATATTATTTGTTTTT
>CAIGQW010031024.1:5164888-5175449 GCA_903798125.1 Danio choprae
AAGATATGAATAATTTTGGACATGCCACTTTTTGGGGGCCTCACAGTGGCGCAGTGGGTAGCACGTTCGCCTCACAGCAAGAAGGTCGCTGATCGCTGGTTCGAGCCTCGGCTGCGTCAGTTGGCGTTTCTGTGTGGAGTTTGCATGTTCTCCCTGTGTTGGCGTGGGTTTCCTCCGGGTGCTCCGGTTTCCCCCACAAGTCCAAAGACATGCGATATAGGTGAATTGGGTAAGCTAAATTGTCCGTAGGGTATGAGTGTGAATGGGTGTGTATGGATGTTTCCCAGAGATGGGTTGCAGCTGGAAGGGCATCCGCTGCGTAAAACATATGCTGGATAAGTTGGCGGTTCATTCCGCTGTGGCGACCCCAGATTAATAAAGGGACTAAGCCGAAATGAAAATGAATGAATGAATGAATGCCACTTTTTGTTCAAATGTAAATGAAAGCTGAGAAATATTTTTTTTTTTTCCACAATGATGCCTTTTGTACATTGTCTTATCTTTTGGGAGAAGCCTGCATAATTTCTGGTAAAAACAAACAAACAACAACAACAACAACAACAACAAAAAACCTTTGCTGGTTAAATAAAAGTTCTGCAACTAAAACAAAAATTCTGCTCGATTCTATGTCTGTGTGATATTTTTTTCCAGCTGATGAAAAGTAAAAACACCAACAACCTATTAGAATCCATCTTCAAAGAGCTGGAACATTTAAAGCATTGGTATAGAGATATAGTTGTTCATAGTTAGGCATCCTCTTTTGTGCGAAAGAGCCTTGCTGATAAAGATACTGTTCTAAAGATTCTATAAACTAGTAAGTTTTACTACTAAAACGAAAATTAAGTTAGTATCAGTTTCTGTACGATTTTTACCAGCTGAATGGCAAAAACACCAACATCCAATCAGAATCAGAATAAAGCCACAGGTATCCTACATTGCTGTGGAGCTAACATATTAGTTGTTTAGCCATCCTCTTTCATGTGAAAGGGCCTTAATGATCAATTTGTTTTAAGTATAAACGAATGCTTAGTTTTATGGTTAGCCATCCTCTTTTGTGTGAAAGGACCTCAACTATAAATAAACTGTTAAATCATAGGTGTTTTTAGGTTTCCTTAGTTTTGTGAAAAGTCCTTAATGATAAACAAAATATTTAAAACTAAATCTATAAACAAATAAGTTCTGCAACTAAAACGAAATAAATAAATAAATTAGATTTCACATTTAAAAGGACAGACACCAATATTATATTTATAAAATGGTCTCTCCCTCCCCCCTCCCACCTCCCCTCCCTGTACTTTCATCAACTTTAGAAACATTCCAGCAGCCTACTACTAAACCACATCTGAGTATTTAACATTCGACGAATGAATCTCACATTACACGGACCATTTCCCCCCAGTTGCTCCTAGACATAGTTGCCATCCTCCTGCCTCCATCATGTGAACACAGGGCTTGTGATGCGTTTCCAGGTAAGGGAGTGATCGAGTGCAGCCATGTCAACGCGACTGCTGTAGTTGTGTCTGGTAATATTGGCACTTGCATGTCCGCGTCTGCACTTTCGTAAAATCTGGCTGCGTCAGGATTCACCCCAAAGCACCGTCGCCGCCGTCATGGATGAAGCGGAGGACGGCGATGAAGACCACAAAGAGACTCGCAGGGGCGACATCCTTGACTCTTCCTCCAAGATGAAGACTGTAACGCCAGGAGGGGGAGCAGCGAGCAGCAGGATCTCCAACAACAAGGACTTCGCCTCATGTGGACGCAGCACGGAATCAGCCGCGCTCCTCGGACACGGAGACGCTTCCAGGAGCGGCGCTCATTCTGACGGCGAGGATGCCAGCGGAATGAGATGCGTGATCAACGGAGACTGCCGAAGAGACGACAGCGTGTGCTCAGTCCTCTCCAAGCCGGAGAAGCAGACAGGTGGAGGCTTCCCAGCATCTGCATGTCACTCCAGCACCTCCAGCATGGACGGCTCGGTCACTCCTGCCGCCGCCGCTCCTCCCGCGGACAAGAAGGACTCCAGGGTGTCCTTCTCCAGCGCCGCACCTGCGCACGGACCGAGCCCGAGCAACCCAGCGGGCAATTCCGTCAGCTTCTCCAAGTCTGAGGATGGCCAGATCACGGCGGACGATGGGGAAGCCAGGGACAATCAAACTTACATGCAGAGGCAGTTTAGCGCCATGCTCCAGCCCGGGGTCAACAAATTCTCCCTGCGTATGTTTGGGAGCCAAAAGGCAGTGGAGAAGGAGCAGGAACGGGTCAAATCCGCCGGCAATTGGATTATTCATCCGTACAGTGATTTCAGGTAGGGCTGATGATGGAGGGACGCCAGTGGAGACTCCATACCTGGTTGCAAATGCACACGTTTCAATGCACAGGTGTTATTTTAGAAAACAGGTGCCTTTCTGGTTTAAAAAATGAGAAAAATGTTGTTTTTTTGTAAAACGTATATGAGATCATCCTGTATTAATAATAATAAATATTATATTTTAAGATGAAGTGATTAACAAAAAAAGAAAAAAGAAAAAAAAAGAGGTAGATACTTATGATGCCATTACACCATTACACACAGAATTAACAGAGATTGATGAAGTTCATTATAGCTATTGTGGGGTTTGCAGACTGGTCCAAATGTGTAAATAAAAACATGCAAAAAATTGAAGATAAAATATATATTTTTTTATTAAGACAGGTAAGCACACAGTAATAATAATAATAATAATAATAATAATAATAATAATAATAAATATTTAAAATAATAAAATATTGCAGCTGGAAGGGCATCCGCTGCGTAAAACCTATGCTGGATAAGTTGGCGGTTCATTCCGCTGTGGCGACCCCAGATTAATAAAGGGACTAAGCCGAAATGAAAATGAATGAATGAATAATAAAATCATTTAACATAAAATAATATAATTAAATAAGATTAAAATAAATTATAAATATTTGAAATAAATAAATAAATAGATTGAAGTAAATTTAAATGAATAATAAAAAATAAAGTAAATAAATGAATAAATACACCTTAATCAGTATAAAAAATTATATTGCATGTAAATTGTCCCAATAATGTTTTAGAGCCAATAATAAAAAATTCTCACAGTATAAATTGGGTCTCTAAGAAACTGTTTAAATTAAATAATACAATTAAATATGGTGGCCATTTTCATAAGTATGATCATATTCGGGGCCCACTGCATCTAAAAAATGGAGAATTTTCAGCTGTCTCTAATTAATTGAGAATTATGAGCTGTATAATAATGAGGGTTGAAATCTTTATTTTAAATCGACCCATTCTGACAAGTAACTCTTTATTATGTGGTGATTAAGAAGCAAGGAAGTAGTTCCATACCTTAAAAAAAGAACAGTAACAGAGTTATCACTTTAAAAATTGCATAGGCCTATTTCATTAAATCATCATGACTATTTACGATTTGTACACTAACAAATAATGAGGCACTTAATTACTGTTAAATAAGTAACAGGACTGACATATTTAAAGCTCACTTAACCATTGAGCTACAGAAATGAAAGAGTGCCGATCTTTAAGGAGTTTTACAAATATCTAGGGTTCAGTAATCATGCCACTTTACAAATTCATGGTAAGCTTACAAATATTTTATTATATTTTTAATCAAATATGTTTTATCATCTGTATACTGCATACAAGGCTGCACGGTGGTGCAGTGGGTAGCACAATCGCCTCACAGCAAGAAGCTCACTGGTTCGAGCCTCGGCTGGGTCAGTTGGCATTTCTGTGTGGAGTTTGCATGTTCTCCCCGTGTTGGCGTGGGTTTCCTCCGGGTGCTCCGGTTTCCCCCACAAGTCCAAAGACATGCGGTACAGGTGAATTGGGTAAGCTAAATTGTCCATAGTGTATGAGTGTGTGTGGATGTTTCCCAGTGATGGGTTGCAGCTGGAAGGGCATCCGCTGCGTAAAACATATGCTGGATAAGTTGGCGGTTCATTCTGCTGTGGCGAACCCAGATTAATAAAGGGACTAAGCCGAAAAGAAAATGAATGAATGAATGAATACTGCATAATATCATAGTAATTGGGTGAAGATTAAATGATTTACACAGAAGGAGGCACCTTTGATCCCATTATATCTTAAAAATTTCAATTAACAGGGTTGAGATTTAAACAGAAATATCTAGCGTTCAGGTGTTTACTGTACAAAAAGTTAAAGATTTAAAATGAAGCAAATAAATAAGGGACTTGTGTCATTATAACTTCAAATAAAGTAACAGAGTTGACACCTTGATACTACTGATAACATTTTAAGAAGCAATTAACAGACAAGAATGCACATATGATGCTATTTAAACAGTACATTTTACATTTAAAGTAACAGAGTTGACATTTATTAGAAAGAGACATTAATGCATATATATAATTATTTATAAATATTTAGTGCTCATTACCCAATCTGATAAATGTTGTGTTTTTAAGATGAAGTGATTAATAAGCAATGAAGCAATTAGTTGTTAACGTTCAACAAGTTGACATTTAGTGCTTTACACTACAGAAATATTCATTCGATTTATTGTTGGAATTTTCTTTTTTTCCCACAAATGTTTAGTGTTCAGTTTAATGTAAAAAAAACAGCAGGGTTGACTGTAAAACTCCCTTTAAGATGAAATGATGAATTAACAAACATGATAATGATTTTATTTGTTATTGTTTACATTTTCCATTCAAAAATATGGATTTAATTTTCATGACTGATATTTTTCATTTCAAATTTTCTGATGAACTTTTATTGTTAGAAATCATTGGATATCTAAGTTATTACACTGAATCTGTATGTATATTTTTTGTACTTACCATGATTTCTTATTTACGTTAACATTATTGTATTTTACATTGGTGTATAAAATTGAACTGCAAATTTTAAATAATTAATGTATACATTTTAAATAATTAATGACCCTGGACCACAAAAGCAGAATAAAGTTGCGTGGATATATTTGTGGGAATAGCCAACAACACATTCTATTCATCAAAATAATTGATTGTTCTTTTATGCCAAAAATCATTAGAATATTAATTAAAAATCATGTTCCCTGAAGACATTTAGTAAATGTCCTACTGTAAATATATATAAACGTACATTTACATTAGTGATATGCCTTGCTAAGAACTTAATTTGGACAACTTTAAAGTACACATTAACATACTTAACATACCTACAAAGGTAAACATACTTAACCACGCCCCTCCAACTCCTCCTCCGACAGAAATGGTGAGGAGGAGGTGTCTGTTATGTCGTAATAACGCTCCCCAAACCCTTTTCCTGATCTTTCTCAATGATATGCCTACTTTAGTACATCCAATCAGCCTGCAGTAGAAAAAAACAAGCCACGCCCACTGTTGTCTCATTTAATATTCCATTTCTCTAGAGACTGTCACAATATAGAATGTGGACTTTGAAGGGGATTTTCTCAATATTTAGTAATGTTTGGAACCCTCATAGATGTATCTCGGCCAAATATTGCCCTATCATAACAAACCATACATCAATGGAACTTTCAGGTGACGTATAAATCCCAATTTTCAAAAATTAAGCGTTATGACTGCTTTTATGGTCCAAGGACTAGACAACTAAAGAACAAAATAGCTTAATTTGAATAGAATTTAAATAAATAAATAAATAATACATTTAGTTTGGTTAAATTAAATTCAAATTTAAGATTGAAAAAATATTATTTGTATAAATTAGATTAATAAAATATATACAGTGAGTACACCTCTACCCCTAACATATATGAGTACACCCCTCAGGTCTCTCTTTTAAATAAATTTTGTAGGCCAAATTTGTATGTTAGGGGAAAATATTACATAAAAATGTTAAAAAAACATATACAATTTTGTTAAAATTTGTAGTTTGTAATTTGATTTTGCAATATTTCGCATGTGTTTAAATGTGTTATCTTTCTATTATCTGTTATCTTAATAAATATATCTGTTTAATAAATCTGTTTTGTTCAAATGCACCAAAATATATTACCTATATTCACATAGAAATGGATAAAAATATTCATTTGTAATCGTTTATACTACATATAGCATATAATATAGGCCTATGTATCTTGCACAAAATTTAAATCAATAATACAGGAAAAGATAACTAAGTAAAGTCTAAGTAATCTAAGATGAATCATCGACAACCCGCTTGAATCAGCAACAGTGCACTAAGGCTGCTCATATATATCATCAGGTGTGTGTAATATACCGCCAACATTTATGAAAATTACTATACGCAAAATAAAACTGGATAAACTGCACAAGTAGTCTAGATAAAGTCGCAATGAAATGTTCTTTCTTAAAAATGCCTTTTACGGATGCAGTGTTTATCCCAATTACTTGAGGAAACACAACTACTTTACACATTGTCAGAAAAGTGGCTAATTCATAAGAAATTCATACCATTTCTTGTATGAAAAGGTATAATATTTTACAAAAATAGGCGTGGCCTCAAACCCCACCCCCAAACAGCCCCGTCATTGGGGGATGAGGAAGTCATTCTAAAATATGCAAATGAGATCATACAAATGATTCACTAGATGAAAAAGTTTCGAATTGACGTGAGCTATAGCGCTGGTATACAGCACGCCCAGACGTAACTTCACAAAAACTGATCCTGGACCAGATGTCAGACAGGCTGTTTTTGTGTATGTTTACTGGTGATGCTCAGTTCAGTGGTTTGTTTGTTTGTTGGTTGTGAATGATGGAGTCTCCTCTGTGGTGTGTGTTTAATGATCTCCCAGGACACGACGTTCCTCAAATAAGCCCCCCTAACAGGCAGACATCTCTGATAAAAGCTCCTAAATGTGCTCCATTTTGGCAGTTGCTCAAGCATTTTTGCTGAGAAAGACACTGAGGACTGGTTTAACTGATGATTGGTTAAGTTAGTGTTTTTCCCTGTCATATTCTGAGTCTCTAAAGAGCAACGGTTAGCAGTTCTAGCTGAGCTCTGTGCATTCAAGAGGAAACAACTCATTTTACATAAACAATAAGATAAGAGATATTCATTATGAGGAGAGAAACTCATAAGAGACGTAAAACAAGCAGTTTTGGATATCAATCATAAGACAAAATAAATCAATAATATTAATATTAAATATAAATAAATTATAAAAATATATATTAATAATAATAATAATACTTTTATTCACAATAAATATTTATAAACAGGCAAATTAATGATTCTTCATTCATTCATTTTCTTTTTGGCTTAGTCCCTTTATTAATCTGGGGTCGCCACAGCGGAATGAACCGCCAACTTATCCAGCATATGTTTTACGCAGCGGATGCCCTTCCAGCTGCAACCCATCACTGGGAAACATCCACACACACTCACACATACACTACGGACAATTTTAGCTTACCCAATTCACCTATACCGTATGTCTTTAGACTTGTGGGCGAAACCGGAGCACCCGGAGGAAACCCACGCCAACACGGGGAGAACATGCAAACTCCACACAGAAATGCCAACTGACCCAGCCGAGGCTCGAACCAGTGAGCTTCTTGCTGTGAGGCGATTCTCTTTCTTTAAATAATATTCTTTCTTCACAGGTCTTCATTAAAACAAAAATAAATAGTGGAACAAATACATAGAAACTTTTAAAAAAATGTCCAGTTTAGTGTATTAATGTAATATATTAGATATATAATATATTAGATATCATTTCAGCATCGATATCGCAATGTGATCATTCGCAATAGTCACATCGGAAGATATGCAATGTTGAGTCTGGATTGTATTTTATCACTTGCGTGTGTTTTTGAGGCCTGTTACTGTATGAGGATTTTAAAGGCATTCAGGCATAAGAAATTGTACAGTCTGTAACATTCATAATGATTCATTTTATTTTTCAATTATTGTAACTGTACCTGAATAATGTTAGACTCGGAAAACCATAAAACACTGTTTATTTCCTTTATTTTATTTCAAGAGTTCACACTTAGATATTGCTTGATAATAATAGCAGGTTTGGCATGCTGTCCCGGGAGAGAACCCTGAGCTCGGAGATAATTGAGCCCAGGGCTCCCGCCTGGTAAATAAGCATATAAGGGGTACGAGATCAGATAGTTCTCGAGAGCTCCCCCTGGTAAAGGAGGAAAAGGGGGAGATGGGGTGGATGGGGGGTTTCTTCAAAAACGAAGATAAGAGAGTAGTTTTTTGACAGGCTACTTATAGGGAGTTTGTATTAAGCTGATTGGCTTACTAGTGATTACTGATGAGAGACGGGCTGCGATCAATCATATCACGTGCTCCTCTCGAAATTAGTTTGTGAAACTTCACTTATCTTTGCATGTACATTGATTATTAGATTTTATGCAGATGCACATGCCTACAGAATCATCCCAATCAATCTAAAATGTTTAATTCTTTCCAAATAGAGCTAGTCAAGCCATCTGGTGAAATCATATTCATATGGCAATATACATCGCAGAATAACAAAATATCACAATGTAAGATTTTTCCAATATCGTGCAGCCCTAATATATAATAATAAAAATGATAGTTAATTAAAATAAAAGTCGTATAAAAGAGCAACATAATATTTTTTAATATATATTATTTATGAAATAATTCTATATATTTTAAGACACACCGTTCAATTAAGATAAAATAATAAAAACTGTCCTTCATCCTATACATTTTTATGTAGCAGACATTAGTTACGAGGGTAAAACATTCAGTCAAAACAAACATTTGACATTAATTTAGAGCAAAGAAACAAATTATTATGAAAATGTTATGTTATATAAATAAATAAAGAATAAATATTATTATTAGCCCCCCTGTTTATTTTTTCCCCCAATTTCGGTTTAACAGAGAGATTTTTTCAACACATTTCTAAACATAATAGTTTTAATAACTCATCTTTAATAACTGATTTCAAAGGGAGGCTAATAATTCTGACTTCAACTGTGTATACAATTGTAGATATTTAAAAATATTAATATTTTATGAATAAACCAGAAATCATCTAAATATATAATTTATTCAAAATATAAAAGATTTGTGATAAATTTGAAGGAAAAATAATTCATAAAAATAAATCTAAATAATAATAGTAAATATTATACATTTCGTTTTAAGCCATATATTAAAAGATGAACAAACACAACCTATTCGTAAACAAAAGCCTGTTTTTCCCACATCAGAGTCATTAGGAGGCTGCAATGTCTCATCCAGGATTTTACGCATTCTGCTCATTGTGCGTTCATGCACATTTCCCCCCCCCCCATGTGTGCACATTTGTGGAAAAATATTGTAGATTTGTTCAAGCTACACTTTTATCATTTTTATTTGTGATTTAATGCAGGCCAGTGATTGATTCTTATTTTCACAGGCAAGACAAACAAAGCAACACATATTATAGGAAATGTCACATTGTTTGCAGTTATGAATTGCTTCAGAAGTTCTTTTCTCCAGCAAATTCAAATCACCACAAATAAGCAATAAATCACTGACAGACCTTAAGAGACGCGGTTTAAATTTTCCCTCAGTTCAACCTTCTCAACATCTCAATAATCTGTAATCCTGCATCTCCTTTTCACTGTCCTTGTGATGACCTTGCATGGGCTGAAGTAACTATTATTATTTATTGTTACAATTTTTCACAATATTGATCTCGGCCAACAGGCAGTATATCAGTTGAATGCTGTTTTATTACGGCTATCGCTCTCTCTTTTTTTGTGTGCGTGCAGCAACGTGTTTGACGAGACTTGGGTTATTTATAGGGTGTATCCCTGTCTCACGGTCTGAATCTCAATGCTTTATTTTAAGGGTGCGCCTTTTATACCGAATACATGGGGAAAAATGCCACATCAGACTGATATATGGTATAGAAATATGAAAATAGATCCCAGACATATCTCAGATTGATATATGGTGTTCTTAAGTGACAGTTGATTCATGTGTGTTTTACAGCAGGCACTGTTATAGTTTGAGACACAGACCTGAATGTATCGAACACCTGAAGAACGAGAATACAAATAATACAATTCTGTATTTGTATATTTTTGACTATGTTTCTCGCAATTCTGACTTTAGATCTTATGATTCTGATTTTATTTCTTGCAATTCTGATTAAATTTTTTGCAATTCTGACTATTTCTCGCAATTCTGACTTTATTTCTCACAATTTTGACTTTATTTCTCACAATTCTGACTTTATTTCTCACAATTCTGACTTTATCTCTCTCAATTCTGACCATTTTTTGCAATTATGATATTGTTTTTTTCTGCAATTCTGACTTTATTTTTCTCAATTCTGACCATTTGTTTTCCAATTATGACTATTTTTATTGCAATTCTAATCTATTATTTCTATCTATCTGACTTAATTTTTTCTGCCATTCTGCCATTATTTCTTGCAATTCTGACTATTTTTCACAATTCGGATTTTATTTCTTGCAATTCTTAATTTTTTTAACTTTATTTTTTACAATTCTGACAATTTTTTCTTAATTTTTGCAATTCTTAATTTACATATTTTTCCTCTATTCTGACTTTACTTTGCACAATTCGGACTATTTT
>CAIGQW010031024.1:5175459-5211391 GCA_903798125.1 Danio choprae
TTCTGACTTTACTTTGCACAATTCGGACAATTTTTTGTAATTGTCCTACTTTCCGAACTACATTTTTTTGCTCACAATTCTCACATAGTTTCACACAAGTTTTTATTTTCCTGACTTGCGACTGTATTTCTCACCATTTCAGGTTTTTAAGCTTTCTCAAAATTTAAGATTGTCTTTCACTTGACAGTTTTTCTCTGAATTGTGATTTATTGTGAGTAAACTGTGAGCTTTTAGGCTTTCCATGCAATGCTGATTTTATTTCTCGCAATTCAGATTTTATTTATCGCAGTTCTGTCTTATTTTTAGAATTTCATTTTTTCCCTTCACAATTCAGAGCTTTTGGGATTTCTTAATTGGGGCTTTTACAAGAAACCTATATATTAAGAAACTTAATTATGAGATGTAAGCTCAGTTCTGTGAAAAAAGGTCAGAATTATAGTATTTTACTTGGTATAACTTGCAATTTTGCCATATAAACTCAATTCTATGAAAAGTTGCAAGTGTTCGATGTATTCTCATTGTCTATTCTCATAAAATCTTAATCTATAAATATAATAACTGCATGCTCTTTAATCATGTGTGTTATAAATGCACTCAAATATTTAGTAACTAAACTAATGTGCTCATTCTCCTCCTAGGTTCTACTGGGATTTCACAATGCTAATGTTCATGGTGGGCAACTTGATTATCATTCCCGTGGGCATCACCTTCTTCAAGGAGGAAACCACCACCCCTTGGATTATCTTCAATGTTGTGTCCGACACGTTTTTCCTCATGGACCTGGTACTGAACTTCCGTACGGGCATAGTGTACGAAGACAACACCGAGATAATACTTGACCCTGAAAAGATCAAGAAGAAGTACCTTAAGACGTGGTTCGTGGTGGACTTTGTCTCATCCATCCCGGTGGATTATATCTTTCTCATCGTGGAGAAAGGCATTGACTCTGAGGTTTACAAGACGGCCAGGGCGCTGCGAATAGTGCGTTTCACCAAGATCCTCAGTTTACTGCGACTTCTCAGACTGTCCAGGCTGATTCGGTACATCCATCAATGGGAAGAGGTAAGATGATGCTCCACTCATGAAATCAAGCAGGGTCTTTTATGTTTGACACTTTAAGAAAAATAATACAAACAATCTGATTACACTGAGCATTTTGTCTCTTGGTATCTGAAACCTTTCTGTTAACAGAACAAATGAATCATGGTGACAATTGCTACATCCAAGCAACTAGGTGTCACTAATCAAAAACAAGTCAGCAAAATATATATTTTAATGTACATGATCACTACCAGATATCTTAAGAGATATGTTCAAAAACACAACAGTGTCTTATATTCTCTTTATATGACTTCAGCTGTATGCTTATAGTCTTTCTCGCAATTATAGTCTTATGTGACCTTATTTGTGGCAGTTGCAGGTTTATAAGCTTTTTCACAATTCTGACTATGTAATTCAGAGTTTGTATCTCATAATTATGATCTTATTTGCAAGTCTTTATCTCTTAATTCTGCCTTTTTGTTCTGAATTGTGACTTTATTTCTCGTTTGCTATCAGACCTTTTCATTAAATAGAACAAATTAATCTTGGCAGATGAATAGCATTGGTAATTCAAAAACAATTGTTACATCCAAGCCACTAGGTGTCATTAGTCCAAGGCAAGTAAGCGAAAAATATTTTGCACATGAATCGCACGCTGGACTCCATTTGGTAGGGCTCATCCCTATGCCCTAATCCCTTCATAGTGTTTACCCTACACAGTAGGGCTGCGCGATATTGGACATTGCGATATTTAGTTTGTCTATGATATATATTGCGACAAGAATATTATTTCAAGAGATGACTTATAACTCATTTAAAATAGAATTCATCATTTTGCATTGATTGGGATTATTTTGTAGAGGAGTATCTGCATACAATACAATACAATACAATTGAACAGATACAAATGAATTTGATGATTTTCTGTGGAACCCAACAGTACTGAGGTACAGAAATTCAATAATAATTTATAAAATAACACAGTAGTGTATAGTCTTCATTCTTTAAATAATTAAATACAATTAATTTTGGTTTATATACCTTTATAACCTCTTGGTTTAAGTTTGCTTAAGTCTTACACAGTCACGAGTCTTAAAAACAAACCAAATGAAAATCTTGCACTTTATTTTAGAGTTCAACTTTTGAGATAACCTCACAAATCACATTTTCTGAACTGTGATGCTGATCAACTATAATCCCAACTTGACATTGCTGATCCTGCGATGTGACTGTTGCAGATTCTATTGCGATATCGATGCTGAAACGATATATTGTGCAGTCCTACTACACAGTCATCACCATTGAAGGGATTAGGGCACAGGGTTAAGCCCTACCGAATGGAATGTGTGAATAACTTCCCTACGAAAAAGGATCATGGTCCATCAGTTGTACCAAACGAAAACCTTTCTTCCGCAAGGCCCTTCAAAGTGGCCAATTTTTAATGCTTCAGTTTGGAACAACATTTCAATATGGCGGCCATGATTGTTTTCACTCTGAAGTGTCCTTTGGAGGGTGATATGTCCCATTTGCAATGCACTGCAAATGTGCATTTCATACTATATAGTAAATGAATTCAAAGCAATTGCATTTCTCATAATTGCAAGTTTATAGGCTTTATTGCAATTCAAACTTTATATCTCACAAATTAGATTTAGGGTTTATGACATAAGGTCTTCCCCATAGGATTCACGAATTTGTTTGGCCATCCAAATATTCTGTGCAGTGTTAAAAACTGTCATTAGGTTCAGATTAGCTAGTTGCTATTCCAGACATGGCCCAGATGTTTGCTTACCTGTTGATGTCACATTTCTTGTTTGTAATTGCAGGAGGCAGAGCATAATCAATGGTGCTTTTCACTGATTTCCAATGCTGCCTTCTTAGTGTTTTGTTGAGGGTGACTAATTAGGTGCACAGGCTAATTAACATAGTGTGGAGTAACAAATCATAAATGTTAATAACAGCAACTGACTGACCACAATAGTAGAAAAACAAATCAGCGCAACCAGCTTTTTGTGATCATTTTAGATGGCTATGTGGAGAGCCAGCTGTTCAGGGTGACAGCCGTGTGACGATATGCCTGGGGTTCAGATCGACTGGTGATTCAGTTATATGTGTTTTTTTCACCACTAAATGGGACAATTATGTTCCTGATTACATAGTGGTAATGTGAGCCAGGCATGGCCCTCAATTACTGAATCAACCTTGCACAGCGGTGCCACAGCCACTCCATACTGTTTGACCCCCTTATAGCTGTTGATTACTAAGGCAGGGACAAAGCATGAGTTAGACCTCTTAAAAGATATGAGCAAGTTGTGAAAACCATTCATAAGTCAATCGGTTGCACGGATTATCCTTACTTTGATTGGGTGTAGGTCATGTAAATGGTCAAAACTGTGTTCTTATGTCATAAACTGCTAACAAATCTCCCACGGCACACTGGTGTTTTGGCCCTAACAAGAAAGTGTTTTATTAGCCACCGTATCATGAAACGGCCATTGTTTGTGCTAGCTAAGTATTTTTTGTTAGCCTTCTACTCACAAGATTATGATGAGTTAGCAATCGACCACTATGCTAAGTTATCATACAAGTTATCTTGCTAGAAATGCAAATACACTAAAAATACAAGTAAAGCAAAATGTTTACATTTTTACATTTTAAATTGTGTTAAAAATCTGTAAATGCCAAGTCACTAAGTCATTAACAGTTAGCTAGGATTAGATTACATGTTGTATGACAGATAAGCAAGGTAATGCTAAAATATGCTGTGCTAAGCTAACAGGCTAACCATATTCAAGCTAAAAACACAAAATGATGTTTTGAACATTTGTAGATTGATTTTGAAGATATTTAAGGATTATTAATTATTTTTGGTAATAACTGATAAAATCTTTGAAGTGTTTTCTTAATTTTTATTGTTGTTTATTGTTTTTTTATTTTCCATTTGCTTAAAAATTATTTTATACCATCAACCACAATTCAAAATCAAGCCAGACATCCATAATTTACACACACACACGCAAACAGGATTGCACAAGCCAGTGTTTTCATGAGGACATTTGTCAACTGATGTTTGACAATCCCCTCACAGCAGGTATTTGGCATGCCAGAAGATAAAGGAGTAATGATATTTAGTATGGATCATTAATTTCAACAAGTTCAAATGGTGGCACAACGAGACCTATGAATGCTTCCACATTGCGTAGAGATCAGTGACCCTGATCAAGGAGGACTGCACAGCAATAAAAATATGTTAAACAAAAGCCCTAACCATCCCAACCATAGAAGAGCTCCAGGCATTATGCTTCTCTTCAAATATTACTCTCCAGTCATTTTTATGTTATGCATCATCTTCGTTTTAAGATCAAGTCCCATGAGCTGCTGCTTCTCAATGTCGTAAAAAAAAACAACAACCCACGCCTACTAAGAAAACAACATGAGCCAGTCTAGTGTCTCTGACTTGTCGTCTTATATCGCTGTTTTTGGCCTAGTTGCTATTTGGGGCACTTGGCTTTTCTCAGGTGTGACAAGCCTTGTTTCTGGTATGGGAAGAGAGTGTTGACACTGTCTCGCACAACCACACAAGGCATTATCCTGGACTGGCTCCAGATCGCTCTCCAATAGCTATCCTCTCCACTTTGTAACCACAAACAAACTGCACACACGACTGTCTCCTAGAGACACGGTTTCTGCACTCTTTCTTAGTACTTCCAGGAAGAACATGCTATCAGCTAGACACATTACTTTCATCCCTCACAGACATGTTCCTATCATTCTGACCCAACAGGCACCGATACTGAATCTAATCTGACAGGATGAAGTTTGTAGGATGTACTGTACTCAATTACATAAAGCTTTGGCAAAACCTGTTCCCAGTGCAATATGTGTGCTCGCATTGACAAATAATCTCCAGTAGCCTATTAAGGGAACACCTCCACAAATTAAAGTTTGCCCTTCACAATGTGATTACCAGTGTCTTTGTTTTAGAGTCCTGATAATTTAATATGCGCCGGTTTATCCGAGAGAGTTCTTCCCTTCTGTACTCAAATGTAATGCTGGCTCTTATCTTGACTGGCAGATCTTTCATATGACCTATGACCTGGCCAGTGCAGTGATGCGCATCTTCAATCTGATTGGCATGATGCTGCTGCTTTGCCACTGGGATGGCTGTCTGCAGTTCCTGGTGCCTATGTTGCAGGACTTTCCTTCGGACTGTTGGGTGTCCCTTAACAAGATGGTGGTAAGTCTTACCTTCCCATTTACCCTTTTTTTTTTTTACACAAAAGGGTGTCTCACACTTGAAATCGTTAACCCTGGATCATCCTAATCCCCGGAAAAATGGAATCCTGGGTAAACACATTTTACACTGCTCATACTATACTGGGATTAATGAATATTCCTGGGTATTCATTAACAGAAGTTTCACATTGCACATTCCTAAACCCAAGGTTAACGTTCTTACTCATATATTTGCTATGTCGCTGATTAGACAAACAGCAGGTAACAGGGTTTACTCAGCATTTTCACATCTCTTTATAAAAAATTGCAGCATAAGGTTAGGGCTGTTTTAAGCCTCACAAGATGTGCAAGGGCAAGAAAACAAAGACAAAAGTACAAATTAATGACAACAAGGAGCAAAGTATGCACAAATGCAGGTTTATCACAAACGTGATGCTAACCTTGCTCCAGAGCAGGGTTTCATAACTCTAGGTAAAATGCAGCACTAACAACACTTTCAAATTACAGGTGTCTTTACCCTGGGTTAAATGTGGTGTTTAGAATGATGTTAACCCAGGGTTAAACATAGTGTGAAAAGCCCTAACTTGTTTCTAAACTCTGTTACGTAGCAAGATGTCAATTAGCAGTAAAGTACTAAAATTGAGCATCTGTTAAAAACAAAAAGGAATGAGCCATTGAGTCCAGGAACTGAATCTTGGACTCAGCAAATGGCTCTCAAGAAGGTCACTCTGAGCCCTCGAATTATGCACGAACAGTTTCACACAATATGCAAAAAACAAAGCCAACACTACCCCTGATGTCATCAGTGGTTCACAGTGTTAATCACACAAGCACATTGGGGAGCCGACTCTATCACCTGCTCCTTCTCACTTTCCCAAGTCTGCCATGCTCTTTGAATCACCCCTCCCTCACCGCTCTCCATCTGTTCTAGAAGTTCTCCCTGCTGTATAGTCTAGTCTCAAGATAAGACACTGTTTGGACATTTGCTGCACTGATGTATACATTAAGTGCTTGTGAACTCTTGCTCTGTAAAGTGTGTCCAGCGTCAGGCAACTTCAACTGTGAGGCTAATTTATACACAGGTTATCTGGGGATTCACATGTGGGCAGAATGCCACTCTAATATCCAAAGACTGGCTTGTTTTAAAGCTTGGTGTAAACCATTGGCGACAGTTTGTGAATAGTTGTCAGTCAGTTTGGTATGAAATGTGCACCGAATTTACCAATGGAAAAGTTGATTGTGAGTTTGAGTAACTCTCATACGCATCCAAAGATGGGAATTAGACTTATGTGCAAAACTTCAATATTGCATAAAATATTTGTGAATAAAGCAGCATTTCCATCCAGTGAATCAAGAAGAAGAAACTTGTGTCTTAACTTTGGTGATGAGCATTTATCAGTTTGACTAAATTGTGGATTATTAAAAGGTTCACAACATAGATACTTCAACCCATGACGTCAACAATGTTGTCATTTTGGTCACAGAGATAAGAGTGAGATATCACCCAAAACTATAAAGGGTCTTTTTCTATTTACATTTTACTCACAAATACAACAACTATTTGATTTTAACACTAATGTATTGCACTTTCTGTCATCTTAGTCTGTGTGATCTTTATGTAAAAATGCGTCACCCAAACAAGAACTTAATAAGAACTGTGTTTTGCATACCGGGTTGTTGTTATGCATACATTTTTTCTATGACACAGCACAAAATGAAATGTGATTGGTTGGTTAACCTGCCAGTTATATAGCATGGTGTGCGTTCCTTGACCATTCATAGTGGCCATCAGATCAGTAAGCCATCAGTCTGAGGTCTGTCTATGCAAGACGAAGCTTGTGAACACAACGGCCAATCAGCAATGTTTAACAACCTGCTCAACAGCACTCAAATGTTAGTAATGTACATTTTTAAAGTTTCAGTACTAATTCAATAATTTTGACAACCCTATTTTTTGACACTTTTTGGCTCAATCACAAAGAGTCCATGCTTTCAAGATGTAGTCTTCTTTGACTACTGCGGATCTTACCTCTGTGTATTCTCAAAATCAACAGGCTCATTGATATAATGATCATATGCATGGGGTATCCATTATAGGTGTGCAAGACCACATGTGGACTTGAAGTATGCCATTTAGGATTGGCCCTTTATATGCTGTCACTTCTAAGAGATCATGTGACATGGGGACAAGGTTTTCATTGGCTTTGGTTACCGCAATAGTTTTTGAGTGCAGTCATTCTAGTCGCTGCCAATACTCGGCAATCAAGGTCAGCAGCTTTTGAAAGGCAGATTGCTTGAAATGAAAGACGCAGCGTTAAACGATCTGTCTCATTATTTCAAGTGTCCGCCTGGTCTCTCAATAGGCTCTTCTTTGTGCGGTAATGAAGCCCGTGAGTCACACTCGCTGAGGTGTTGTTAAGCTTCAGCAGAGGTGCTATAAAACATTGGACAATTTACAAACCTTGCTTAATTTGTGGGAATACAATAAAACTTAAATAGGCATTAACATTTATGATTTTATGGCATTCAGACAATGTGAGTCCAATCCTAAACAATCGCAAATATCAATGCTCCCACGGTCAAGGAATTTCTGGAATATCATGGAATTTTTAAAGGTCTATTGCTGACATTATAAGTCATGTTTAGTTCACGAAATTTTTGTTTAATGTTTTAAATTTGACTTTACAAAATGTAAAATTAATATATATGTTGTTAATTTCCTGTGTTTTGCCCATTTTTATGGTTAGGGTATTTTTTAATGGCATTGTATTCTTTTCCATATTCATTTATTCATTTTCTTTTGGCTTAGTCTCTATTTCAGAGGTCACCACAGCGGAATAAACCGCCAACTATTCCTGCATATGTTTTACACAGCGGATGCCCTTCCAGCTGCAACCCAGTACTGGGAAACATCCATACACACACACTACGGCCAATTTCGTTTATTCAATTCACCTATACCGCATGTCTTTGGCATGAATTATCCCGGAGGAAACCCACGTGAACAAAGGGAGAACCTGCAAACTCCACACAGAAATGCCAAACTGGCCCAGCCGGGACTCGAACCAGTGACCTTCTTGTTGTGAGGCGACAGTGCTAACCACTGAGCCACCGTGCCACCCCATTTCCATTTGGGCAACAAACCTTAAAAAGTCAATTGTAGTCCCCTGTACTTCTTAACTAAGTCCCACTGGTCATGCAGATCAAAAAGGGCCATGTAGCAATAATGTTAGCTAGCTAGTTATAATACAATTTTTTTTAATGAATTGTAGCCTATTTTAGGTAGCATAAGTGGTCGCTGACAGAATTGAATAATCTTAGCCTAGACATTTAGCGGTTAAGATTAATCATAACGATTGAATCAGTGTTGTATCAATGTTGTAGGATAATCGGAAAAATTGACAAGGCCCTTTAAATGAAATTAAATCTACAAAGCTTTGTTTTGAACTATAGCACTCTATCCTAAACAGATGTGACGTGAAAACACATGATAAAATATTATTTTTCATTTGAATTATTATCATTTGTCATAACCAACAGTTTTTAGTAAATCTATCTTTGACCAAGTAAATAAAGCTTTAAATTGATGGATTTTAAATACGCTCTGACTGTTCATCATAGGTTATTGGAATTAAAGTTTTTATTCAGTACAAATCTGGGGAAACGTCAAGGAATTTGGCAGTTGGCTTAGAGTGGGAACCCTGAGATGTACTTGACTCCTTCCTGTTGACAGACCCAGGGTGACTAACTTCAGTAGTGGTTGGAAAAAAGCATCTGAGATCATTAATGTAAACCTAGACTCATCAATATTACACCCAAATCGAATTAAAATTCCATTCTGACTGGAAGTTAAATGAGTTATGGATGGATCAGCCACAATTCACCTGCCGCTCTGTTTCCCGCCTCTGATAGATCAATGCACTGAAATACACCCTTTGATCCCTTTTGATCCAGCTGTGCCCTGTGATCCATGACCTAGCATCATCAAATCCATCTGCGCACGGTTAGAATCCCAAATAAAGCATGTGCAAATCACACGTACATGCTCACATGTGTGTTTTTCAAGAGTCCTGGTTATAGGCTTTGCAGGCTTGAAGAACCATTCAAAGTTAAGATATGCACAGACACATACAGATAGACTCAACATGGCCTTTTCTCATCTACACATTCTCTGTGAAGGGCTTTTTCCAAAGTCATTTTATAACCGGTCAGTTTATCTGTGACCTTCTTGGTAATGTCAATGTGAAGCTATTTAAGTGATGGCAGGCAAGCAGAGCTGTTAAATACTTACCTGAGGAAAGATAGAACTCTCAGAAGACAAGGCCATTTGTTAAAATTATGTTACAGATAATATGTTTTGTATTATGATTATGTTACAATGGAGCTAGATTAGTCTCAATAATAATTCACACAGAAAAAACCCACAATGTACTCATATGTTACTAAATTCACATGCAAGAAACTAAAATCACATGCACAAAATATTTATATATATTCACAAAACAATTCCCGTGTGTACTTTTGAGACTTTCCTGGCAGTCCACTTCACTCATACAGGTCACTTGTGCCTTTTATTCAATACAACGCTATCTCACGGCAATTCGTAACTTTTTGATTTAGTGGCTAATTCGTATGAATTCGTATGATCTCATTCGTACAGTTTATTACGATTTGCTTATCCTCCAATGACAGTTGGGTTTAGGGGTGAGGTTTGGTGCCATGCCTCCTTCTAAACTGACAAAACGTAAAATAGTTACATTTCCTTGTGAGATCAGGCTGGCCAATCAGATGCGAGCCCACTGTTTAACCATTCATAGTCTCCATATAGTAAAACAAACTTAAACGTGTTCAAGACGTCACATGAATTTCATGCATGTGAATTTGGCTATGCATGAGAACATTGTGTGTTTTTTTAAATCTAGCTCCATATGTTACTGTTTCCTTTAATGTTCGTATATTCCATTAATGTTACAATAAACATACAACAAAAAGGCTATTGTCTATTTAAACTGAAATGTGGACAGTAAATTCTTATAACTGCCCTAGAAAGCACATTATCACTCATTCAAAAAAGAAGTGGTTTGTCTTCTTTACCACATAAAATATTTCCACTTAGCAGAATGTAAACTATAGATCTGACACAATCCAATGTTCATACATAATCTACAGTTGGGTTTGGCTAAATGAACGTAGCTTGTAAGTGTCTTCATCTCAGTGCCAGCAGGGGTGTGCAACACTAGGTTAAATGTGTACTACATGGCCTTGTTAAGCAAACATAACCAAAACACAATTGCTCAACCGGATCTTCCCCTAATGTGCTCTAATCTTTCATTTAGCTCATTCAAAATCATGCTTGCAGCGCTACGATGCATGTCTGCTAAAACAGATTATACAGCATTACAAATTTCCTCTTTCTCTTCCTGGGAAAAGGGAAATAATTTGCAAATGACTGTGTATCCACAGAATGTTGAGCACGTGTTAGGGTGTCGAATGGTGAATGTTCCGAGGCTATGCGATAACTCAGTGCATCCATTTGCATACTCGTCTCTCTGAAGCATGCCTCTGCCAAGCCACTCTTTGTATATACAGCTTGTTGGTGTTCATGGAGCAATAAAAGTCAAGAAAACTCAGTCTCATAGTTGAAGGGGGGATTTGGATCCAGCTAAGAATAAGTATAAACAAAAGGAATGATACATACATTGTCCACACATGTGTCAGGAGGGTTCTCAAATATTATATATAACTTCAGCGATTTATTATGTTCATAAAGTGTTTAATTGTTGTGCGCGCACTGAGGTGATCCAAAATTGTTGTTCAGGGTATGTCTGAAGCCTTGGTAGGAGGCATGTAAAGAAGATGGAAAGCAGACATTAACTAAGCAAGCAAATCTTTCTGACACACTGCCCACACTTCTTGCTTTCTTCACTGCCAAGCCTAGCAGTTACTCAAATAAAGGGTTAGACGGCAGACAATGTATTCTCTGGCTTGCTTACATCTGTACTTGACAGGATTGTTGGGGTTGCTGTAACACATTGCTTGTGCCTGAGGACTATGTGGCCTTTTTCATCCAAGTACATTGCAGCCTGTCTTTGCACCTAACCTGTCAGGCAGTGATAGCAGTAAAATCCGATTCATACTTCTGCATAAAGTGATCACACGGCGCATGCCTTGCATGTAGCCCACACCATTATGTACATTTATACTGTACATGTCAGTCTGTGCTGCTCAGACAATAACACTTCTAAAACACTAGTAGCCATTGAGGTTGTATTGTTCCACTGTTTTGAGTTTCTTTGCCTGTGTTTTGGGTTTATGCAAAAAATGAGTACGATGCTACTGTATAAATAGCTAAAACTAAAAAAAGAAGAGAAAGAAAGAAAGAGGTGGGAACTACGGATCTTTCAATTATTTTAGAGTAAAAAAAAACACAGAAACAAAAGTATCTATCTGGGGATCCTCTGTGGGGCCAGACACTTATTACCACCAGCCTCACTCTTGCTCCCACAGTTCTCTGTCCTGACCACCTCATCACCGATACCAACCAGACCAATCACAGGGCATGTGCTCCATGTTGTTGCAATGTGTAGTTAAGTTTTTTGAGAGATGCACATCAGGGTACAGTGAAAGGTATGTGACCACGATGCATTCAGTGCAGAAGCTTAAATTGGCCTTATGGTGCATCCCTATTTCAACTGAGACTTCCTTTACCCCAAGCCTAATAAGCCACTTCTCGACTCATCTCAAAAAAAGTAATTACACTGATTACCCCGCACCCCCAATTTCTATTTTTACCTCTAATGTCCCGCCACCCCGGTTTGCCATTCAAAGTCACCGTTGGCCAGTTTGACTTTGATTCAGGATTTTCATAACCTTGTCTAAACCCTGCTCGAAGTGAATGCAAATCAGTTTAAACATTTCACAGGGACCCATCAGGGTAATCCTGAAAAAATCATTCACTTATGAAGAGAGAAGAAGAATAGCAGCTGAGGTCTTATGCAGATACTTATGAGGGAAAGAAAGACATTATAACAAAAGTCTGGCTGAACAATGAACCCTATTAGCTGGCTTTAAATCACAGAAATAAATCAACAGAATAAGGAATCTACCAGTCCAAAGCACACATACTGTATCTATCCAATGTAGAGTACTTTGAGAGATACATTTAACATTGGTTTTATAGGCATTCAGGCTTCTGAGCCAAGATTTTGTCTAGAGTATTAGTGGCCAGAGGAGGTTATGCTCACAGGAGTGTATCAAGTGCTGATTAAGTAATCAAATTCTCTCCCTCTTTTTCTCTTTATCACCTCACAAACTGCAGAATGACTCGTGGAGTGAGCTGTACTCCTTTGCCCTGTTCAAGGCCATGAGTCATATGCTGTGTATCGGGTATGGACGGCAGGCTCCAGAGAGTATGTCTGATATCTGGTTGACCATGCTGAGTATGATCGTGGGAGCCACCTGCTACGCCATGTTCATTGGTCACGCCACCGCCCTCATTCAGTCATTGGACTCTTCCCGGCGCCAGTATCAGGAGAAGGTGGGTACTCTGTTCCAAACACACACACACACACACACACACACACACACACACACACACACACACACACACGCACACGCACACGCACACGCACACGCACAAAAACACCTGCAGATGACCTTCTTATGTGTCACTGTTTGTTTGATCTTGCCAGATCAAAGTCTGTACCTATCGTCTGTTCGAGGGGATGAAACTGCTCAGGCCAACTATCCCTATGGCTGAGGATTCTGGGTATTCTCCACAATCTGGTCTCCCTCTCATCTGATCAGTTGTCAGTCCCTCCCACTTCTGTAATTCGGTCTTCTTTGATTCCTAATCACAGCATCTGGTGCTTGTTTACACCTGGAACTCTCGCTCGCAACTCATGTCTTGTCGTCACAAACAATTTGGCCATAAACTTCCTATCAGGCATATTTCTGAAACCCCTTTTTCTCTGAAAACAGATTTAGACAGTTTTGTTATTGCCATAAGCTTTAAATGAAAAGAGTTCGGGATGACTGTAATTCTAAGAAATGTGATGCCTATCTCAGTAAAAATAGTCCCCAGGGGTGGCAGTCAGTTCACATTAGATATGTAATATTTATGTAGACAAGTCAGATAAAGGGCTGGAGATTATCCTCTAAAGGAAATGGGATACAGAAGTTAGATGGCCAGAACTTAATTGAGCATATCCTAGTTTATCAAATTCTCTTTCAGATAAACCAGAGGTTTCCCACCTCATATGTCAGTTCTTCTTTTGTTTGTTCAAATAGGTATTTTATAGAAGATTTTTAGTAATGAATTTCTACTATTTTATTTGTCTTCGCCGTGATGACAGTAAATAATATTTTACTACTTATTTTGCAATATAGCTGAATTCAGCATAAAGCAAGCTTTAAAACATAGTAGTGCTTCTTTAGTTTGCAACAGTGCAGTAGGCTTAGTTTATTCACAACCCGCATTTCAGGAACAATCTGTCTGCCTTCTTTGATTTTAAAACCGTTGGCACAAGGGACAAGTAGCGCAGAACAGCAATGCATCGATGATGACCCGATATTTTGCATTCGCTTTTGGGAGGAATGTGGCTGCACAACACATCAGAAGCACTCCGCCTGTAATTATCCATCTGTCCAAATGAAGTGAATTTTGGAGCATGCATATGTGCGCCTATCAGCACTTTTTTCTATTTAGAGCTTGTACGTGCACAGGCCCAAATTGTTGCTACGTAATTTGAATACAAAATCAATTCTGAACTTTTGAGAATCTATGCAGAATCATTAAGAGAAAGAATCGCGAAACAATTGTTGCTACAGATTGTTTATGTTTGCTGTGAGGTATCATTCCAGATCACAGGTTATGTGTCTCAGATGGATGACGTCAACCATTGAATAGGTTTTCTTGCGTGCCCGTGTTTGACAACTGAGATCTTACAGTGTGACATGAGAATCATGTTCATGCAGTCTGACAAGCTACATTCATATAGGGTTATTAAAAAACATTCACAGTGTGAGCCGGGCTTTACTCATAGTTGCCTCTGTACATAAATATGACATAACGAAAGGCTAACATACTAAGTCACTAAAAAGCATTTAAAGTTATTACTGTTTATTATTATTAAGCAGACACCTCTAATTTTACCCAAAACACCTATATTATGATCATATTTGAAGGAATGATGTAATGTGGAGAATCCCAAAGGGATTCGATGGAGCTCATCAAATCTCGCCTCAGGCAGCAGACTTTCCTCTTCATTAATCACTAGCAACAGAGCTGCCTGCCGTCAGATAACAGAGCCACTACGGCAGCAGGGGAGTAGAATTTGCTAAATATGGCAACAAAAGCCATCCTTTGCATGAGATAAAGGACCCATAGGAGACTGGTCTTGCCCTTGTGATCCAGAATAAACATGTAATGATATTGCTTTGTATGAAAATATTCATTAAAATGGCTTTTTTTGTTCATACTCAAGATGAAGGAGATCTCACTGTTGGAGTGGAAGAAATGGATTGCTATGATGGTGGTTCTTGAGTGTTTGCATTTCAAGAATAGCAGGAAGATATTTACAACCTATTGATCCAGAACATGCTTGCTAGCATTTAATTGTATATTTTCAGAAGTTATGGTAACAAGTATAGAGAAGAAAGTTCAACAAATTTTTTGGAGTGTAGCTAACAATCCCTTCTGTACAGATAAAAAAAAATCTCACGCCTTTGCAACCTGATGAACAAACAGCCTATTGTCCCTGTAAAGATCCCCCGTGGCTCCCATCACATGTCCATCTCCCCTGCTAAGTGGAAACCAGTGGATTGCCAGACAACGACAGATGAACAGGCCATTCGCCATTATGTAACAAGCATTACATTGCTTAACTTTGACTTTCAAGCACCTGTTTAGGTCCGGCCTCTAACAAATGCTCATAGGGAGTAGAACAACACTGGTCTCGGATTAGTTTCTGTCAACTGTCAACATTACTGCACCCCAGGGACCTGTGGTTGTACAGGCCTGCTGAGATATACAGATTGAGCTGTATCAATCGACCATTGAATGCTGCAGTTTCTGCTTAGATCAGTATGTTGGAATATTGATCACAGTGTTGCCTCGGACATGAACTGTACAAAAGAATATATACTGTCTGAAGAATTACAACCATATCATTGTACTTGGATCTGAGATTTGTGTAGGGTAGTGGACTATGGGGCCATTGGGGTCTCACATCGCATTTGTTATTAACGGTAAGCCAGCATAATCCTAGTTGGTGCTGAATACCTATGGTTTAAATATATCCGTTGATGGAATCTGTGTCCATATGGAACCAAAGCTTGATATACGGTTCACAGGACCCAGCTTTCATCCCCCCGCCTTGGTGACTGTGATGACCTTGTGCTTTGGCAGATGGTCGTTGGATATACATCATCCCTTTATGTCACTGACTAAATGTGAACTGCATGCACTGTTAAAAAAGCCCGTGGACAGCCTGAAATGTGACTCCATGCAGTTAGCATGTGTGATAACATACAGTACATAATTAATAGCTTGAAGTCACATGTTTGCTAAAGCTTGCTGTGATTTGTGATTGGGTTTGAGGTAAATCAGTTAAATCCATTGCTAAAAAGATCTTTCTTTTTGTATTTACGACAATCAGTTCAGTTGTCCCTGAAAAAAGGATTTTGATATGAGAAAGTCAATTTGGGCATATTGAAAGGACTAAGATGATTAACTCTACTATATTATGCAACAATGCATCACTCCTTTGATGACTTCTGTTAGGAAGATTACACAGGTTAATCTGATCATCTACCTGTGGGTCACCAGATGTGTGGCTTATTGTATTTGTGCTAAGCTAATGCTAGCTCTGTCTCATCCTAGACACATAGCTTTCTACATTATGCCTTTCTTTCTTCCTTCCTTCCTTCCTTCCTTCCTTCCTCATACTGAGCTGATCCAACAAACTGAGTCAAGGGATTCATCTTTATTTCTATAAAGTTTTTACAATGTAGATTGTGTCAAAGCAGCTTAACAAAGATGAATAGAGAATATAAAGCTACAACAATATTTCAGTGGAACATTCCAGCAAATGCTCACATAGTTCAACTTAAATCAAAACTAATTCAGTTGAGTTTAGTATAGTATAAATGTCACTGTTGAAGTTCAGTTCAGTTGAACACAAATGTCATTATTGAAGGCCGATCTACTGAAGAGCGACTCCATTGATGCACAGCTCCATCAGCCCCAACCAAGCAAGCCAGATGTGACAGTGGCAAGGAACCAAAATTCACCAATTGACAGAAATGAAGAACAAACATTGGGTGAAAACAGGCTAAGTCGGGGAAACTAGTTCTCTGGCAAAACAGTCTGGGTGTCGGAGTTCTTGAGAGCAATGAGCATCTGTTGTGGAGAAGGTGCACCAGCCAGAGACTCGTCTGTCACTGGGGTCTTTGCAGGAATGAGTCTTGCACCATTGACTCATTGATGACCACGATAACTATCTGCTTTGAATACGGGATGGATCCATGATTATGCAAACCTCGGGATGAGGAGAATCAGACAGACTAATATGAGTGTAGATGCCATTCAAATTACAGTGTTTGTTTGGAAAGTGATGTTGAGTCATAAGAGGGAAGAGAAGAAAAAAACAATGAAAAAGAAGCTCCATTTGAGTATAAACAGACAAGTTTCCTGAGCTGCAGCATCTGTCAGACCTAGCACAGTTAAAAGTTTCCAGTGCTAATACTGAGACCCTTGCTGTATGTTTTAGGAGACACAGACAGCGAATGCTATGAGGTCTGAGTAATTGTCTTCATGTTTCAGCTTAACACCTTGTCTTACTTCAAGGCTGACTGAATGAACCAAAGAGAGGAGAAAATAGACTTCCTTGATCGAAAGGGACAAACCGTAAATTACAGAGATTGTCGAGCCTGATGAGACGAGAAGGCACTGTTATTTTGAGGTGGCTAAACGTTGGTGCGAAAGTAAACACAGGCATGTTCTTGGTACTTCCTCATGATATTGAGGGATTTATTGAAGATTTAAAACTACATTATTTAAATGAATTCAATTTCATTCATTTCCCTCTTTCAAATAGGCTCATTATAGATGTTTCTTATTCACAAAACTATTCTGTTGCAATTAGCATTTTGCTATTAACGCAAGCAAAATAATTGCAAGGTTAAAAAAAAAAGAGGAAGCATTGTTCTTTTCTGTTGTGTGCGATTGTATAAATCCCTTACCCAATCATAATTAATTAAGATTGAATTAGATTAGTATTTGGTCTGGATTACCGAAACAAAAGGTTTTTACAAAATGGGTTTATGATAGGGATTTCCACTCTAAGCTAATTAAAGTCAGTCAGCGTACTTCCCATGATTTCCCACCCACTGCCAAAAGGAGGATGAGTAATAGTTTGCGTGCGAACACACACATGCCGTGTCTGTCATACATAGTGTGTATGCGCATCTGACAGGGAGTGTAATCTTTATTCAGAGGCATTTGGGATACGTGGTTGAGGATTAGTTATGTCATCTGAGCTCATTGATGCTATCTACAGATTATGCTCATTGTTAGCTGATCAGATCATTTAAAAATGAAAGAATAGAGCCACAATATGCCTCAAGTGTCATGACAGCTGCACCTATTGCTTTACACACAGTCTCTTCTTATTTCAGCTGCTTTCAATTTGACTGACCCTTAAATTTTTACTGTAAAGCAGCTTTGCAGTTTTTACATTTTTACTTGTGGATGTCTGACCTCAACAGGCTGAACAAAGGAAATGAACTGGATTTCCAAGTCAAAGAAGACAGAGCCCCTGAGCACACCTAACTATTATGTAATGGCCATCATAGACCAATGGTAGTTTGAAGGTCTTTACCAGTAGCCTTTTTTTAAGCTCACTTAGGTAATCTGTTTTGAACTCATGTCACAAATCTATTCTTCATTTTAGCTTGAAGTACAGTGGAGATTAAAATTAGAGAACAAGTTATGATAACTTGATTTATGCAAGTAAGAGACACCAGGGGGCCCAAACCTGGTCCTGGAGGGCCAGTGTCCTGCAAAGTTCCAACCCCAATCAAACACACCTGGGCTAGCTAATCAAGCTCTTACTAGAAACATCTGTGCAGGAGTTTTGGGGCAAGTTAGAGCTAAAATCAGCAGGACACCAGCCCTCCAGCACCGAATTTGGGCACCTCTGGCATACACCGATAATTAGCAAAAATACTTAAAGCATCTCCCCCTACAGTGGCCTGTAAAACAGACAGCGCCTGTCACTAACAAGCGCAACAGACTGCACCCTGTTAGTAGCTCGAGGATCGACCCAAGACTTGTGAAACCTTGCATATGTCATCAATCACACACCGACAGTCATTATTCACATGCCTTCTCCAACCAACACCATCCATCCAACTGGGAGGTCACTAAGGAGCGTCACCCTTCCCCCATGTCATTATCCTAGTGTGCACATGACCCACTATACTTGAGTTATGCTGGAATATGAGGTCTGAGAAGCCACAGGAGACTGTTTCGCATTTTAATGGTTCTTCAGAAATATTGTGACACAAGGTTCAGATTTAGCACACCACTCTACTGTAAATAGCCTCCCTGCCTGGTAATAAGTGTTTGATGGAATGTGAGATCTTGACTGCTCCAGTGCCATCAAAATAACCTTAACCTCAGCTTCACCTCACAACACTTAAAAAGCCAACAGCACCTGAGGATCTGTCTGTCTGTCAGACTAGTTAGGAGATCAGCACACTTGGTTCTGGAGGGTCCTGCAGAGATTAGCTTCAACCCTAATCAAACATTTTTGAACAAGCTAATCAAGGTCTAGGTATACTTGAAGTTTCCAGGCAGGTGTGTTGAGGCAAGTTGGAGCTAAACTCTGCAGGACACCGGCCCTGTAGGACCAAGTTTGGTGACTCCTGATCTAGTTAGTACCTGAGCCCACATGGTAGGTTGCATACTCTTTGTCATACTTTGACGTGCACCATCACGACAAGTCTTGAGTCCAGTGGAGGAGCTACAGATGGATTTTGTTTTGTGTTCATTTTACAATTTAAGTTGTTCAACATTGTCGGCACATAGCACTACAGTGTTTACGGCGTCTCGAGTTCAATGCCAGGCTTAAGGTCCTTTGTCATTCCTTTCCCTCTCTGCTCCCCATGCTTTCCTGTCTGTAATCTCCACTGTCCAATCCCCACAAAGGTAAAAACTTGTATAAAAAATGTTGTTGAACATTGCCGGTTTCTGCCACTTTCTTCACTGAATGAGTGGGAGTTTGAGCTACTTCTACAGTAACATTGCATGCATTTCCAGCGTAAACTCAAAACACCGGCAAAGCCACTTGACACAGTGGAACATAGAAACCCAACCGGCTACTAGCATTTCAGAAGTGTTATTCCAACAGAATGCAGAAGTATAACTGCTCAAAAAAGCATCAGCGACATGGAGGCTATGGCTTTAGGCTCAATTTACAGTAGTATTTTCTCTTTTAAAATGCTGTTTATCTATCTGTCTGTCTGTCTGTCTATCTATGTCTGTATATTAGTCTTCGCTCAGTACTCTTAGTATCTGTTGATTTATCTAGTCCACTTTTATTATTTGCTGCCTGTCATATAGGCGTCTCATGTAGAGACAGGAAATCAAGGCTGTCACTGATAGTAATTCTCCTCAGTATGCGTGTGAGAAACTGCTGCAGTGAAGCGTCGTGAGCTGCTGGTACTCTCTAACCTCCAATGTTCCTCCATTTAATACAGAAACTGTTAACATGACCCCCTGCTTTGCAAAGTCATGGGATTTCCAAATGTTTACATTTATTTAGTCTCATTAAAGGGATATTTCACCCAAAAATGAAGATTTTTTTTAATCATCATTTGCTTTACCCTTGAGTTGTTCCAAATCTGTTTTGAGTGTATTTCTTCTGTTGAACACAAAACAGTAACTTTTGAGGAAAGCTAATAACCTGTACTGTAGCTATTGATTTGTATAGTATTTGTTTTCCCTACTATGACAGTCAGTGGTTACATCTTTCTTTGAAATATCTTCTTTTGTGTTTAGCAGAATGACCAAACAAACAACTCAATGGGTAAGCAAAATGATGATAAAAACCTTCGTTTTTGGGTGAACTATCCCTTTAACCTATTAAGTTTAGCCACCACCTTTATAACATTGATTCACTTGAATACTGGGACAAAGCTGACTTTTTAAACAGAAAAACTAATGGTAGATGAAGTATGTGTATTAAGAATCAGTGATAAATCTGTTAAACATCCATAAATTTACAATTTGCTCTTTTGATATAACCCAGTTTCTACAAAACATTCATGGATAAAAATCATTTAACACAATAGATAATGTATGGTCCTGTAACATAAACCAGAAAGCATTACAGCACAGAAGAAGAGATGGTTACTACATAATGCCATATGGCTTATCATCTATTCCATCAAACTCTTTCTGTTTTTAGAAAATCACATTATCATATGCTCTTTAGTGGATCACCATAAATAACTTCTCATGATGTTTCCTAAAATAGCAGGAACGCCTATACAAGAAAACAACCCTGGATGATTAATTATTTACTTTCATGTGTATACAGTGATCCCTGTCAGCATATCACATCACCACAAAAGAGGCCAGGTGGGATTAAAATGGCTGGCCGACTGGCTGCTTGGATATTTTGAGTCAAAAGTATGTCCCATAACATCTTTTTGTCCCTTTTATCATTCCAGTACAAGCAAGTCGAGCAGTACATGTCTTTCCACAAACTTCCGGCCGACTTCCGGCAGAAGATCCATGACTATTATGAGCACAGATACCAGGGAAAGATGTTTGACGAGGAAAGCATTTTGGAAGAACTGAACGAACCATTACGAGAGGTACCAGAAAACCATACACAAATTTATAACTTGTCTCCAAATTGATAATAAACTAACTTTTGTACCTTCAGGAAATAGTCAACTTCAACTGCCGGAAGCTGGTGGCGTCCATGCCGCTGTTCGCCAACGCAGATCCAAACTTTGTGACAGCAATGCTAACTAAGCTGCGCTTCGAGGTCTTCCAACCAGGAGATTACATCATTCGTGAGGGAACCATCGGCAAAAAGATGTACTTTATTCAGCACGGCGTAGTCAGTGTCCTGACCAAAGGGAATATTGGCATGAAGCTCTCTGACGGCTCCTATTTTGGGGGTAAGATCAAAAAGATGCTCATTTGGATCATATGTTTCATGTTTGAAGGTTTCAATTTCTAACAGAAAAAAATACAGCCGAATGTAGCTTTTCTACAGATTTGGAACTTGTGACATACTGTCAGCAAATATTAAATGTCAAAATAATAATTTAAATAAATATGATAAAAACACACCATAGGAAAAAACGTATAAATAATTGAAAAATGCGAAGTAATTTACTTGTAAATTCCCTGTTTAAAAAACATGATAAATACAATTGTAAATTATTATTTGTAAAATAAACAAGTAATAATTACAGGAAAATATTGTATAAAGTTTAGTTTGCTGTTTTATGTGAATCGACTGCGTACTTTAAAAAGCAAGATTCAAAATAAAAGTCCCAAAAAGGCCAAAAATTCAATTTAATTTTTAATAAATTATTGATAATAATAAAATAATAATACCTAGATTAAATGATATTGTAAGCTTAAGTAAATTATTTACAATCAAAACCTTTTCCTTTTTTGACATGTCTGGAAAATACATTATTAAAATACAACTTCAAAATAAAAGTCAAGAAGGGTTGATGTAAATAAATACAATTTATGAAAAAGTCAGGCAGTAACTTAAAGCAATTAAATAATTAAAGGATCTTATTTGAGTGTAAGTTTTACAATTTGACATTTCCTAATTAAAAAAAAGAAAGAAAAAAAAGTCTAAATAAAATTGCAAATAGTTTTACTTAAAATGTCAAATGCTAATAATTAGAAACAAATTCTAAATAAAAGTCACAAAACTATATTAAATAATATATTACAAAATAGGCCGTAAAAAAATATTTTATCCACAAGGATCTCAATTCAATCAACAGCAATTTAACCCCATTCCTGTAGGATTTTTTTAAACAAAGACAAAAAAAAACACTGACTGCTTTGCGTTACAACTGAAAGCATTATAAAATGAAAGCACTCTAAAAGGTGTTTACAGTCTCATATTATGGAATAGTATGGATAGTTGAAACCATAGCAGCTGGTTTAGCACTGCGAGTACAGTGGTAAATACTGCTGACATTTGAACATGACTCCTCAGTTCCTCCCTCCAGCGGGCTTTGTCCCATTTAAGATGCCGTCCCCTTCGAGGGGCTTGCGTTGGTGATCCAGAAAAAAGCCGAAGTCTTTAGGCCACAGTCTGTGAGAGGCGAAGAGCAGAGTTCACAAGACTGAGAATATACTAGGAGCCAGCGGCACTAAAGGACCAACGCTGATAAAGAACTAATGTGACCAATTAATAACACCTAATTTAGTGGAGCAGAAATTTGTACTGTCGAATAGAGAGATTCCCCGGCCAAAAAAAACCCTGTGCTTTACCACCTTTTACAACGCATGAATGATGCCACACTGATTTGTCATGATACTTTATACTGTTTACTTAAAGGGGTAGTTCAACAAAAATGTAAATTCTGTCATCATTTACTCACCCTTCAACTGATTCCAACAGTGTATGAGTTTATAATGGTAATGCTGATGGTAATCTCTGACTTCCGTGATATTTATTTTTCATACTATGGATGAAGTAAGTAAATAAATAAGCAAACAGTAGAGACAATCATCATAATACAATTCTTAGGGTTTTTAACTTGTCAGTTTAGGTTACCATGAAAAACAGCATGGCTATTTGATTTGTTTAATAGCATAAGCCACTGTAGATGCTACCTAATAAATTCAATTTAAGCAAGCATGCAGCTTTTAGCTGTGTTCCAAAGATGGATATATTAAGCATGTTTAACAGACATGCTTCTTAGCAGCTTATAGAAATGAGAAATCATCATTAATCTCCTCGACTGAGCTTTAAATATCATGAACGATACATTAAGCATGTGTAGGTACATGCAGATAATCAAAGTTAAATGTGAATACCTGCAGTTTGACCTAATTTCTGTGAAAAAAAGGCATTATGGATGTTTTGCACGTTCTGTATTTAACAACTGTAAACCAGCGCTAAATTTGATCTCCACACTTGTGGTAAAAGGAGGTACTTCGTCAAAGATCTGACAGTTTAGTTTTGCACGCTGTGATACGTCAAGTCAAACTGGGCATGTTGTGAAAATGTGATTTTTGGCAGACGGCTGTTTTTGCAGTTTATTATTAGAGGTAAAAATCTTTCTGGTAGTTCTACTGGCGCAAAAAGATGGGGTTCAGATTCATATATCAAAAGATATTTAATCATTATTATAGTTACTAGTCAATACTGTGCAGTTTTTGAGACCTAAAATTTGACAGAATATTAGATGCAGTATTTAACAAGTGCCTGTATGTGCCAACTCTACAAAGGCCTGTCAACAAGAAATGGCCAAAAAAACTTCAAAGGCCAAGTGAAACTGGGCTAGAAACAGTCTGGGCACCAGAGGAAGATGAAATCCCACAAACGTATTTAATAAAATGATACACATTTTCAATCAGTGCTAAAACTAATTTCTTATTTTTTTCAGGAAAAAACAAAAACAAAAAAAACTTTATTCAAAGTTTCAGCGTTTTAATGGTGACAAACTGTAGTCAAATTTGCATACAAGTAGAGCAGTTGTCCAATGTCGTTTTTATAAAGAACAACTTTGACATGAGTCATTTATAATTAAGCAACTTTGCTGTTGACCAAACTGAACACGAGTGTAATCGCCATAAAATGTTTTCGATGCCTTATAAAACCCTTGGTCATGCAAATTCTTATTTGAATGACTGCAAATTTCTCATTGCAATAGTAAATGAGACACTCATGTTTATAGAAAACAAAAACACCCATGCAACTCTAGGATGTCCAACCAGCAAAAGTGTTTCATGGTTCTGAAATGGGATCAAATTTAACTGAATATGCTATTTGGATCAGTTTAAGAAACCAAAGGTTTAGTGTTTTTTAAATATCTATCTTAAAGGCCCCTATTGACCTGCAAGTGATACCCAGAATTGAAGCTTTATTGACTTTATGACAGGCAACTTCCTCTTGAATCTTCAGTTCAGTTTTATTCACTCTATGGGGAATGATGGGCACAGCAACTTCAATGAAATAGAACCCTGCCAATATTCACTTTGAAGTGTGGCCACATTTTCAACTGGGTAGATCCCAAATGCTGAGCATGATTTTAGTTGGGTGTGTGTGTGTGTGTGTGTGTGTGTGTGTGTGTGTGGATGGAGCCCCTTTAGTCATGAGGACACAAACTGGCAGGTCCTCTACTGTTAGCGGTTCAGATTTTAGCTCCAGGTTTGGTAATTCTGATGTGGTCTTTAAAGAATAAAGAGAAAGGGGACCAAAAACCATAACTGTTATGTTTAAGTTCCATCAATGTTTAAAATTGGTTAAACACTATTGCACTACATCCACTTAAACCATCAGAATGTGGTCAATATGGGCTGCTAGCCAGGCCATGATGATCAGGGTTTTTTGGCCTTTGTCCATTGGTCATACTTGGAGACCAGCAAATCAGCTGAGACCAAAGTGCCAAAAAGTTGATCAAACTATTGCAATTTGATTGAGTTTGGCCTTCTGTGTTTAGCTAGGTGTGGAAAACTGCAACCTTAACTAAAACATGTAGACAAAGAATATCATTGGGATTACTTTCAGAATGATTTCAAAATTCGTTTGATTAGATTAACACAATTTTTAATACAAGATTCACTGGTCAGATGTGCTAGTAACACACTGAGGACATCTACTGGTTACAAGGGGTTAATGTCAAAAGAAAAAAACTAAATATGAACAGATTTTTATCATTTGACAGTTTGGAAGTATACATATTTCCGTCAGGTAAATCGATACTACACTGTTTCTGCTGGTTTTAGTTGGTCTCCCAGGTAAACAAGTACTGAAGACCTACCTAAAACCAACAGCAACCAATAGCCCATCTTGGGATTGTTTAAGCAAAGGGGTTTTCCTATCAGGTACAGGCAGCTTTTGGTAGTTTTGCTGGCCTTACTTGGTCTCCAGGCCTAACAAGTACTACAGACCTATCAATAACTAATTAAGACCAACAAATCATTGTAGGCTGGTTTAAACAGGAACTTTCCCCATCAGGTACATCCAGTATTCGGTAGAAATCGCCCTCAACCCCCTCAGACTTAACTGTAGTCCCTCCAAGCCTCTGGGCCCCGATGTACTACTTTCCCTCCCATTTATGGCAACAATCAAATCACAACCATGACATTTTCTGTTCATTTTCAGAGATCTGTCTGTTGACCCGTGGAAGACGAACTGCCAGTGTACGGGCAGACACCTACTGCCGACTGTATTCCCTCTCTGTGGACAACTTCAATGAAGTACTGGAGGAGTACCCTATGATGAGGAGAGCATTTGAGACAGTAGCCATTGACCGACTTGATCGAATTGGTAAGTCATCCAGAAAGTAAACTGTAATAATAAATCAACTGTGGTAATACTGTAGTACAATCCCATTGCATTTTGTGAATGTGCGTTAACTTGTATTTGAAGAGTTTTTGGTACACAGCCCAGAATTTTCATGTGTTTGGATATCCATTGGTCACATGTGTGGGCATATTTGAGGCCCCTCCACATTTAGTTTGCTTTGAACGCAATTGTTTTGCCGCCCTTGGCTTGTGTCCTCAGCACATAAACACTTAATTTGCCAGGAGAGGTAAGCCACCTGCCCTCCTCACCCCTTTCAGCATCCATTTAGAATACTCTTCCTTTATCTCCCAAGGTCAGTGTGCTGCTGATGTCACTCCCTCGCACATGATCACCTCAGTTGTTTACATAGGGGCCATGCAGCCACCCCACTCGCTGCTGTTGCCATGGCAGCCAGATTCCATAAATGATCAGTTCAGCTCATGGAGGAGTTTAGACCACAGACACATTGCAGAAGAACATCCGCTAATGCAATCTTAGATTCAATGACCTGCTGCATTCACTAAACGTCAATAGCTGTTATTATCAAAGTAAGAATGGTGTCAATTTGTAGACCTTACTGTACCAGAAAGCTATTTTACTTCTGCCATTTGTCATAACACAGAAACCCTAACATTGCTAAAAAGGAATTCTACTTTTAGGACTTTAAGACACAACTAAAACTAAATCTGAACACCAAACAAAATGGCTGCCATAAAACTGTGCGGCACACTGTGTGATTTGCACCACAGAGTTGTGGAAGACAGCTTGGTGAAATTGCATGCTCAAACCACAAGTGATAGTTCTAAGTGTTATTTGTATGTGGTACTGGAGAAAGAGGTGAGAGAAATTGGAGGCGATGTTGAGGCACTGCCAGCAGGATCTTTGCGAAGGATGTCATTTTAGCTGCAAATTGTCTTGCTAGCAGCAGGGTGCAGGTGATAGGCACATGCCGAGTTGCAAGTTAGTGTTAGCAATGGCGTGACTCAGCACAATGACACCAGTGCCAGACATTATATCTTCCCTCTCACTAGAAACATCAGCAGGACTCTGGGGCTTACTGTTCACAGGGAACTGGATGACCAATCATACGTTTGGAAAAAAATAGACAAGTGTTTAAGGCCATTTACATAAGATAGGCTTGTGCATTTAAAAAAAAAGTGTGCAGTGAGTAGGACATAATACAGGGGTCTTGAGACATGTTTAGAAAACAGTCCAGGAGACCTTGATTTGTTAATTCAGGTGTTTATTTAAGAACTGTATACAGCTAAACACTACAAAAAAAGGGCCCTCCAGGAGCAGGATTGGACAGCCCTGGACTAATTTTCTGGTTTACAACTGTGATTCATCCTTTCAGCTAAAAAATTTGACAAAATTAGGTGAAGTATGTTGGTTTAGATTAAGACAATGCATCATTGTGTCTGGCAATTACTAAAGGCACAGACTGTAATGGAGTAGTTTATTGAATTCATTGTAACAAGAATTAAACTTTTAGGTTGTTGCCATTATTATTATCAGTCACCCTTAACTGCAGGATTGCTAGCAACAGTAGTTATGGACACTTCTACAGACACCTAGCTATAATAATAAGCTATAACTTATAATCTTTTCTTTACAGGAAAGAAGAACTCCATCTTGATGCACAAAGTACAACATGATCTAAATTCTGGTGTTTTCAACAACCGTGAGAATGAGATGATCCAGGAGATTGTGAAGTACGATAGGGAAATGGTAAAACTGGTTAAACAAGGGGACATGCAGAGGCCCAGGGCCATGTCCATGACTTCGTCAACTCATGGGAGTATGTTTGGACCTTCTAGTCAACCCTCTACAAGTTCTGCCATTGCTACTCTCCAGCAAGCTGTTGCCATGAGCTTCTGTCCCCAGATGGGCAACCCACTAGTGGGTTCTGGATCTGTCCAGTCTCCCCGGATGGTGCGGCGATTCCAGGTCGTCCAAAGTCAGACACCCCCAGGCTCCCAGTACTCCACTTTAGCCCGTGCCTCTGCTCTTGCAAGCACACCTGTCCATAGCCCTCTGGCAACTACCGGTCGAACATTCCAGTATGGTTCAAGCCCCCCGGGTGCACCCTCGGGCTCCCAGTTATCCCTTGTACAGCAACTAGTCCCTAGTCCCACACATCGACCAGCAGTCCCCAGGAGCACTCTCACCCAGGATGCCCGTGCGCTTTCTGCCTCCCAGCCATCCTTACCCCATGACATGATGCAGCCAGTTGCCCCAAGCCCTCCTCAGTCTACAAGAGTCTCCTCTACTTCCATCGGTCCCCCTCAGATCCTCCCAGGTCCTGCTGGTCTTAGGGGAAGTATCCCACCAAGAATGGCACTACCACACCAAATGTCTGTAGGTGCATTTCCTCCTGCCTCCCTTCCCCAGATGAGACCTAGCTTGGATTCAGGTCTTCACAAGAAGGATTCAATAAGCAGTCTCCCAGAAACGGAACAACATCACATTAGATCTAGATTATCATCAAATTTGTGACCTCAATAGCATTGGTGGTCTCTGCCTCGGTCAGGAACGTATGGACCTTTCTTCTCCAAGAACTCCTCCTGAACCCTAGTCACATCTTTGGATTTTACTCTCAGAATGTATGTGGTTGTGACTGGCCACAAGGGCAAACAAACCCTCAAAACTTTCTAGCATAAAACAAAGATGTCTGTATCATTTTTACCACAATTGGGACAATTGATTCCATTGTATCTATGATATAAACATCACTGTAGCTTCCACCCTCACACTTTGCCTCTTTGAAATGGTTTTATTTATTGTAGCTGTTCACAGAGATTACAAATGTACCCACTCCCTTTTATATACTGTAGTAAAAATGATGCAAGCAGATATGTGTCTAAATACCGGGACTTAGCAGTTTGCTGCTGATCACAATGTAGGAGCTTACTTCCTCTTCTCAACTTGAACCGGCTAGACATTATATAACCTATAATGCACAAAATTAGAATTGCTATTGAAAAATAAAGGTGTATTTGATGACTCGAAAGCCCCAAACAGTTTTGAAATGGGATGTATTCTTACTGGAGCTGCTGTCTTTGTCTTATTCCTTTAGACAAAAGTTGGGCCAAAGGTGTGTCTAATCAAATGAAAGGTAAAAAAAAAAAAGATTTAATTGCCTTGATTTTGCATAAAAACCTGTGTGTGACTATAAGTGTTGCTTACCTGTTCCACAACAGACCAGATTTCACCATCTTGATTTAGTGTTGGGACAATTAAATGAATCAATAATTTCCCAATTAGCGTTCATAGGAGTGAATACCACATACATTTCGAGCTAATTATGCTGCTGAAGTAGGAAGGTTAATGACTGGCAGACTAATTTGCCCTTATCCGGTGCATTCAAATGCATTTAAGTCTTAATTACAAAGGACTTAAGTAGCTTTTTCACAAAGGTCAGCTTTTCATAATCAATGAACTATTTATTTCAAACACTGGCTCTGTCCTGTTTATAAAAATCTTTAAGTTAAAAACTAGAATTGTATTATTTTTGAATACATTATCTGACCTCCAGGTCTGGCGGGAGCACTTTTAACTTAGCATAAATCATTGAATGAGATTAGACCATTACAATCTTGCTCAGAATATGCAAAAAAAAGAAAAGAGTTTTGATAATTTTCCTAATTTTGACTGAAATTTGACTCCTTTGTAGTTACATCGTGTACTAAGACCAACAGATCTATTTCCTAGACTGATAAGTCTAGAAACTATACTTTCATTCTGGCATAACATTCAAGGAATTCTGCTGCAGTACCATGGCTGCAGCAGGGGCAATGATATTAGGCAGGGCTGCTACCTAGTTACCAAGCTGGGGACTATTTTCAGGTGTTTCGTAATATCATTGCGCCTACTGCAGCCATAGTACTGCATCGAAGTTCCTTGATTATTATGCCAGAATGAGAGTATAGTTCCTAGGTGTTCCTTTAATGCCCAAGTCTCAAGCAGTTATGAAGAGGACCACACATCTTACAGGGCAAGTGAGTTTATGCGAGCGAGGACATTTGAGACGATTACCCCCTCCTCTGAAATGTGACCAGATCTATCAGGCGACGACGAGTCTCTTCGCTATCTGTTGTTTTGGAGCGCTAAATAACTTGCTTGCCATGGCTACCTAATGAGGTCTGATGTCCTCTCTGTCTTTTAATCCTAGAAAACCTATTTATATTCTGCTGTTACTTACCATTTGACAGCTTGAAAGACGCTATAAGCTCTGCTATAGCTGCTCCTGTTTGTACTTCACATCCCAGAGACAGAGCCAAGCGTGAATTGATCATTTAGGTTTTCTAAAAAAGAAGAAAATGGGCAGATGACTGAAAATAGCATCAGACTGTTCATATGAAGGGTATAAAGTTAAGCTTTGAACTCAATCATAATGTCTTTGCCTTGTAAATAATAAAAGTAGTTTCAATGATTCCCTGCGGACACTGCAAATGAAAAATAAATAAATCTTATATCGGCTTTTAATGATACACCTGTCCTCAGTTTTAGGTTGCACCAAAAACAGATGTTGATTTTATTTAATATATGCCTAAGTGTTATTTTTTTTTTGCCAAATTATAAGTAATATTTGAAGCAATAAAGTTTACAGTTTGTCCACGAGAAATGAATATTTGTCTCAGTTGTAACACAACACATTTTACCACAAAGTACTTTTAATTTGACTAGAATATTACACTAGAAGAAATGTTTTATAAAGAAACATTTTGTTGTTCTTATAAACAAGGGCACTGCATGTTAATATTTCTTTGGTTAAATAGTGTTCCTAACACCACTCTAAACAACTGTTGAGTATTTTGTTTTAATGATATGACCTATGGACAAAAGGTGGTTATGAAGCCTGTTTAAGGGTCATGGTTTGAGCAGCAGTTCTGCCGTTTTGTTTAAATAAACTTTTTAAAAATATATTGTGAAAACTATACTTGAAAGGCAACTAGTGTTCAATTAAGTTCCTGGATTGTTTTCCAGCTTTGCATGAATTATAGTTGTATAGCGACAAGCTTGTACTTACTGTAGCGTTTAACCTACAACTTGACATCATCAGTTTGGTTAAGATTAAGAATTTAGTTTATCTTAAATCTAAGTTCATTTGCTTACGGTCATAAATTTAGTAATAAAACAACGTTTGAAGAGTCAGACTTAATTTCATGCTTAACTTTAAGCATAAACTTAATATGAATTATTGGATATGGTGGACACAATTGCTGTCATTCACACACAAGGGGATGTTTCGTGCTCATTTTGCCCATATTAATCTTGATTACTTATACTAGTACTGCATCCATATTTTCTCAGAACAGTTTTTTGTAAAAAAAAAAAATCAAATAAAAACAAACAAACAAAAAAAAACATTTTCAAGACAGTTAGTTACAGCTTTCCGATTCTATCTGGAAAAACAGCTGCTGGTGGTAGATCTACTGAGGCAACACTGCACAAGCAGCTTCCACTTAGCAACTGACTACATCCAGCGATACTTCTGTAAATAACACTGGAAAAACTTTGTAATCATTACCCTTTGATGCATACACTCACAGCAGTTTGAACAGTCTAGGTTGGTTCCTGAAGTGTATGATCACACCGATGTGATTAACACGTTCAGTACATCTTTGATCGGCTGCTAAATTCAAGTCTGCTCTCCTGCAATGTCTAGCACCAAGCCAGCGAAAGACGAGGGCAGCACTTGTCAAAGATCAAAACTTCTCAATGTTTTCAAAAAAAACAAAACGTTTTCTTAGGTTGCAGATATAAAAAAAAAAAATACAAGATTTACATATAAAAATGCCTATATGGAATGCAGCAATAATAATAATTGTGTACATTCTTACAATGCGTGTTATTCGTAACTGATTCACTCTGTTTAGATAACAACAACATTTACTCTGTTCTTCTCCTAGTTAATCTTTCGGATGAGACGTTAAACCGAGGTCTTGACTCTCTATGGTCATTAAAAATCCCATGGCACTTATCGTAAAGAGTAGGGATGTAACCCCGGTGTCCTGGCCAAATTCCCTCCATCGGCCCTTACCCATCACTCACCGAATTGGCTCTATCACCGCCTCTCCACCCTCTTTATAGCTGGTGTGTGGTGAGCGCACTGGCGCCGTTGTCCTGAGACCCCCCCTCATGATTGTGAAGCGCTTTGGGTACACGATAAATGCGCTATATAAATACACACATTATATTACATTACATTAATCAGCCACTTACTTTCATGTAGTTTAGGAGGAATTGATGAATTTACATGTTGTCACATGGGGCTGCGGCGTGTCGTGTCATAAACTAGATGCATCACTGTGAAAATTTAAGAGGGATCAATTCTGAATTACTCAGGAAAAGGGGGTTAAAACTTACATGTGAAAGGGTTAAATTAACTATGGCTGAACTAGATAAGTTTTCCTTTCCATCCAAAAGCACACTTTTCACACTTGCTTACGTAACCAGAAGCAAGGCTTGATTTTTATCTTTATTTTTGTGCAAAATCAGTTGGCCTGGAAGTATGATTTTGGGAAAAGAAATACTCTGTTACGTCCAAATCACTTTGAAACTGCCCCTCTTAGGCTTCGATCCAAATTGTGAAAATGATTCAAATGTCAAAAGAAGTGTCTGTGGAGACTACGGTGTTCATTTGCGCATCCTAAAACTACACATTTACAATCCTCTTAGTCGCTGACATTATCTTCAGCAGGTGAAAACCTTAATGTCAGACGGCTGCTTCTCACTCAGGGCTGTTTATGCTAATGAGGGAGAGATCGTCACTAACGAGTGGGGATTTCACACTCTGATGACATGTACAAAAGGAGATTGTCAATCAAAGTGTTTCTCCAAGCTGTTTTCATCAAGTGTGATTATAAAAAATAGATAATTTTTACCATTAGAGGCTGGTTATATTCACACAGTTGCCAAACAACCCCTTAAAACACCTTATAAAAGTGAATTTTGCATATTAGGTCCCCTTTAAATAACTTTGGGTTTGTCAGTGAACCACAAAAACAAGAAATAAGAAAACAAACTTTAAAATTTGCTAAGAGCTGTATGCTAGTTGGCTTGGAGTCACTTGGGGTCAGTCTACTAAAAATTGAAAGATGCGATATTGTGTACGCTTGAATAAAAAATAAATTAGTTCAACAGTAAAAAAAAAAAAAGACTACTTGAATATATTTATATATAAAAATATATATATATTATCACAAACAAATAAACTCACACGGCTGATGCTCATAGTTGTTTTTTCCTGGCATGCAGTCATCTCTAAGTTCCATTAGTAATGTTTGGGACATAAAGAGCAGCAGAAGTAACCATATCAACTGGGAAATCATAATGAATTCATCTAAATGACGGCATCTAAGGCCAGCTGGTTTTCATCTCTAATTTACTCCTGTCTGCTGTGATGGCCACTTCAATCAATAGGCTGAAAGATATCTGCTCATCTCATGCCCACCCAAGGCATGTTTTACAATAAGAACTTGTCTATTTCAAACTCATTTTAGGTACTTAAAGCAAAAAAAGAATTGTGATTTTATTGTGGAAAGCAGAAAAGCAGCAACAGTTATTTTAATCTGTCTCCAAAGTTGGTTCTTGCAATCAGTGTAAACCTTTCATAAAAATGTATTATGCATTTATTCATCAATTTATATGCAGTAGTCATTTTAGCAAACTGATTTACATGATTGTAAAAGTAGTGCATCTTTAAGAAAACGTAGTTCCTCTTGTTGGTCAATGTTTTAATGACCTCTCAGAATCTCACCAGTGTGAATGATTCATTGTATGAATGAATAAGTGGAGGCTTTCATCCAATCACTTGATTTGAAAGCAATTTCAATCACTTTCGTGGAGGAATTTTGATGACGCGAAGCTCTGGCTAACCCTTTATTTGAAAATGTATCTGTAACTAAACACTACCGAACTAATGTTTGCATGAAACAAGAAAATGAATTTGTATATCAGTGATCACTGGATCGATTAGACTGCATAATCAGATTCACTGAACTGCACGGTAAATTGGCAAAACTTCAAGGTGAATTCAAGTCAGATTGTTCAGTAAAAGATTCACAGTGATTTCTGCGATTCATGTTTTTAAATGACTGATTAAAAGATCCAGTTCATAAGAGTCGTTTGTTTGTGAATCACATGACACTGGTGGTTGTATCAGAATCACATTGTAAACTCACCCGAAATGACTTCAGTGAATTAAAACATCTTATCACACATAAAATGTTTTATCACATTTTCTGAATGATTCATTAAAAGAATCATCAGTTCATAAGAAGCAATTGTTCTGTAAAAACAAATAAACTCAAATTTGTGTTAGGTACACAAAACCTATTTTCATTTTGGGTGAAAAAAAACAACAACTTCTGGTTCAGTGTATCAGCAAATCAGATATCCAGTAACAAACTATTTATTAATCAATTCACATGATCCATAAAAAATCTATTTATAGCAATCACTTTGTTGTGTATCACATATAAGCTACTTTTGCAACCAAACATGAAAAGACTTGTTGTGTAAAAGCATTCTGACTAATTCATCTGTTGATGATTTGGTTTAAATGTATCAAATACAATTTGTGAGTCTTCTGAGTGATTAATCGAAAGAATCAGTTCATAAGAGTCGCTTGTTCACAATACAGTGGTGCACAAAAACCTTTCTTCACTTCGTAAAAAAAGTAAACAAAATGATTTGCTGTACATTTAAAGGGATAGTTCACCCAAATAAGACAAATCTTTCATCATTTACTCACCCTTCACTGGGTTCAAACATTTATGTGTGTCTTTCTTATGTTAAACGCAAAAGATAATATTTTTAAAAACATTCGACTTTCATAGCCTTTGTTTTTCCTACTACGGAGGTCAGGTTTTAACCTTTCTTCAAAATATCTTCTTTTGTGTTTAACAGAAGAAAGAAACTCATAAATGTTTGAAACAAGTAAAGGGTGAGTAAGTAGTAAGTAAATGTATTTTTTTTGAAGGAACAGTCCCTTTAACATGACAACCATATTCTAAAAATGAAAAAGCTTTTCCATTGCGATTTTGAATTTCACCAGATTGAAAATGCTGCTTTCATGTAAATGAACAGCCAAAATGCATAAAAAGATTTTTGTTTTAGTGAAATACTGTCAAGTAATCACTCTTTATTAACACTCTGACTGATTCAGTGATTTACTGAACAAACGATTCTGTTTAAATGAGTGGTTTCTGAGTGATTCGTTAGAAGAATCAGTTCATAAGAGTCAATCACGGCTGTGTGCTGCAGAGTGACGTGTTTATCTGCTCACACTGCAAACTCAGCTTGGATAAAATTCAATTTACTACGCTTGGAGATTCAGGAAACACTGACAATAAACGCTTTAAAACCAATATGTGGTGGCTCTACAGCCATGAGCTGTTATTACTGTACGACGATATAACATCCCACGCAGAGGTTGTTGGAGATGTCAGGAAATGAGCAGGTTGACTGACGTCAATCTTCATGTAATCAAGTGTAGCCTAGCATCGAATTGGTTTTGTTTCCCTCTGCCCTTTGCAATAAACCATGGCCAAAACCCAGAAAGCAGACTGAGAACCGCCCAAGCAAGCCTGAAATTTCAATAACAATTAACCTTTCGCAGACCCGCAGTGAAAAAAATATTGACTTTATTTCTCGCCGAATTCCATGAGCACAACACAACAAGCACCCGAATGACTTTAAGTGCCCTGAAGTCCTTCAAAAAAAAGAGGACACCGCAAGGCCAACGTCAATAAAGTCACTCCTACAAGTGCTATTATGGTATTTATCGTCACGTTTCTTCAGCAGCTGGGAGTAAATCATACCCAAGTGGAAATGTCAGCGAGGGCCTTTCAGACGGGGCTGCCTTGAAATCGATGAGAGCCAGAATCATGTGGTTAATCAGCCCGGCGTTTGCACTCGAGAGTGAAGAAGCGGATCAGAGTCCCGTGGAGAAACTGCTAGCGCTTCATACTGAGAAGAAACCACATTTGCACTTATACACGAGGGCGACTCTTGCTGTTCTCCTCCATCAGAACTTTGCTTCAGTGCTTAAGCGATGTCTTTATGATAATGTGACAGGA
>CAIGQW010031024.1:5216391-5279851 GCA_903798125.1 Danio choprae
TATATATACTCAACTCATTTTTTATTTCTAGAGAACTTTCAACCAACCACAATGGGTACCAAAGTAATGAACATAAAATCACAAAAAAAACATGCAAACAAGCAAGGAGCCAAAATACATAAACTCACAACACATGATTAAAAGCTAAAGAAAATAAGTGTGTGACCTCTGAAATGAATCCAAAGTAGGAGATGTTCTTAAAGAAAGTGGAAGAATGTTCCAAAGTCTGGGAGCTGAAAAAGCTCACCTCGACATTTCAAGTGGAACTGTCAGATTAAGTCGAGATAGATAGATATATACACACACTACCGGTCAAAAGTTTGGGGTCAGTATGATTTTTAATTGTAAAATAAGCTTATCCTGCTCACCAAGGCTGCATTTATTTAATCAAAAATACAGTACAAATTGTAAAATTGTGAAATGTTATTGCACTATAAAATAATGTTTAATAAGAAATTTTCAGCTTCATTACTAATATTATATTAATAAAACTATATTAATAATACTATATATAATACTATATATTAATAATATTATTATTATTAATGGTAATAGTAATAAAAGCAATAATGACTGGAGTATTAATTTAATTTGAAACTACATACAATAAGAAAGCAGTTATTTAAAATAGTTGTAAATATTTAACAATTTATTTACATTTAATAAATGCCGCCTTGATGAACAGAATAATTTTCTTTAAAAAAAAAAAACATGAAAAAAAAACTGACCCCAAACTGACTTTTGACGGGTAGTGTGTATATATATAAATCCAGTTAACTTATTTTAAGTCAGTTTGACTGATGTAAGTTAAGATAACTAGAAAAATTCATTTGGTTCAACTGAAAAAATGTACACAGACAATTTTTTTACAGTGGTCTTTTTTTAAGGTCTCTCCCACCTTAAAACCATTACTCAGACATTTCTTTTCAGGTTACCATAAGCTCTACCAAACCGTTCTGTTGTGTTCGCTGCTTTTATTAGTTCTGAAAATCATTCACTCTGAGTAATAAAAACCCGAAATCAATAACCACTGAAACAAATCGAGGAGTTCTAAACAATACCACACCACTCCGTTAACCCAATCCATTCATCTCTAATCAATTTCTTTTGTACTCAGAAGCATGAAATGAATCCCGCGGGAGATATAAATGTAGATAAAACAGCGGAGCAGTTCAGCAGAGACCGGATTGCGCAAACAATTGTGGGTGGTCTGCTTGACAAAGACACGAGACGTCACCTTCTGCTGAAGAACAGAGCTGAGGAAATCAGGCCTGTGGGACACACATGGACGGACACAGAGTCCTCGGGGACACAATTTCATTAGAGGAAACCAGGAGGCGTCCTGGAGGAATACTGAGCGTGACTTCGGCTGCACGAACACTTCTGAGTGTCAAGACCGAGACTAGAGAAATAACACTGAGCCACTTTATTACACAAATAAAAACAGACTCAATCTTATTTCAATCTTATTTCTGGGTTGTATTGTGCTTTTGAACATGAAGTGCACATAATTAACATTTTCAGCACAATATATAGTTTCAGCATCAATATCGCAATATGCGCATCTGCAAAAGTCACATCACAGGATCTGCAACGTCGAACCGGTATTATAATTGACCATGAGCCACTTTTCAAAACACTCGTGATTTGTGAAGTCATTGCAATGTTTATCCATAACGTTACCAAAACATTTAGCAATTATGTTTGTTTTTAGGGTCTCTGTGAGGATTTCAATCAGTTTAAAGCATTCTGGCATTAGCAATGGGCTTATTAAATACATTAAAGGCATTAAATACACAGGACTTTACAGTATTTTACATTTGTGTTTCTGATTATTGCTGATTTGAAAATCCTCAAGCACTGTGTAATTAGTTTATCAATGTTTGTGATTGGTTTATTGTAATGGATGCAGATGCCTTACGAAACCATCCCAATACATATACAATTATGACTTCTTTCCAAACAGACCTATTTAATTCATCTGGTGAAATTCTATTCAATATCGCAATACTGACATTGCAATGTTTTGTTTTTCAGCGATATTTTGTTTATACATTGCGATATTAAATATATTTCACCAAACAAACTCTTTTAGTCAAGTATTCACTATTTCAGAATGTTTGGGGATGATTGTATAGTACAGTGCAAATGCAAAAGTTATTAAAATGAACTTTAAACTAGATTTTTAGGGGCGAAAAAACATACAGATGAGAGAAAAAAGTGTTTTATACTTGTCTGGTAAGTCTTAATGGCAGTTGGACACATATTTAAAAATCGAATGTAAAATAACACTTGGCAGTCTTCATTATAAAAATGTCATTTAATTAAACTTTGTTATCGTTTCATGTGCCTGAATGCTTTAAACTCACTTGACATTCAATTCAATTCATGTTTATTTATAAAGCGCTTTTACAATGTTGATTATGACAAAGCAGCTTAAGATAGAAGTTCTAGTAAACTGAAACTGTGTCAGTCCAGTTTTCAGAGTTTAAGTAATGTTTAACAGAAAAAAACAAAATGCTTTAAAATAAATAAACTTTAAATTCACAACAGTTAAACTTTGGCATTAATCTACAAGCTGGTCAACATTAAGTGATACTTGACATTGCAGATCCAGCGATGTGAGTATTGCGGATGCGCACATTGCAATATCGATGCTGAAACAATATATTGTGAAGCCCTAAATAACGAACCATCTTGTTTTTATTGAGCTTTTAAACATGCTGTCAAAGTGTCCCTCAGCACTGTCTCTGCTGAAGCTGAATCAGCGTTTTGATGTGCCAGATGTGTATGATTTTGCCGTAAATGTGCCCATGCTGTCCAGTGGTTTGCATCCTTCCGGCCAGTATTACGTAAACAGATTAACCAGTTGACAGAATTAATTGTCATCAGTTTAATGAAATCTATCTTGCTGATGAACATAAAGCCACGTGTGTGCTTCTGCGGGACGGTGTGTTGTTATGCAACGGTAAAAAGCTGCATTAAACCTGACAAGCTGTCAGGGTTGTCTGCTGTGGGTTAACTCACCTGTTCGAGGAACACTGGACAACACTTTCATTAGTGTGAAGTATTCCAGTAACTTCTTTGGTTTGGAGCCAACGCTGTGAGGAAAAAAAAAAAAAAAAAACTGGATTCAGTTAAACTGAACCACATAAATGACAGAGCATCTGTCACCATTTGAAACAAAACATCTGTATACAGGGATGCATAATTATATAGAAAAAAGTAGGATGATATTTATTGTATGTGCACATATTGGATATTTAAATTCATTTTGAGGACAATAAGTATTTGTTTATTGTTTTTAGCATATTATTTTAGTGTATTCTATTAGTTACTGTCTACAACATCAAGTACGCTTTTGACAATATTCATAATTTGTTTGCCATTGTTGGATGCAAAATAATTTTTGCTGATTTTAAATGGAAATGTAGAAAATAATCTAGTTTAATTCATGTTTTTAGTGTATTTGCTTACTTTCATTTTTAACAAAAGTTAAATAGATTAATAACATCAGCCATATTGGTTATTACATCTGAAAATGCTTATTTATCGGCTGATATTTCATATCAATTTATTTATTTAAAAACTATATATAGACAATTATGTTTTAAAAAAAAAAGAGAATTTATTGGTCTATGTTTGTAATTTGTTTTTATATTTATGATTTTTTAAGATATATAATATTAGCCGTGATAGTGGTTATTGATTTAATGTGAAAGTTCATATTTATTGGGTGATGTTTGATATTAATTATGAATACAAACTAAATATGATCATAATATTCTATTTATTTAGGGTGTATACATTTTCTTAAGAGTACAGATGTAAAATATTGGCCATTTATTGAGATTTCATGTAAAAAAAAGTTACATTTATCAGCCTATGTCTGATTCTAAAAATAAATCCTATTTATCTTAGTTTTTATTTTAGCATACATACTATTTAGTATGTATACATTTTCTTAAGTGTATAGAATTACAATATCAGGCATTTATTGGTTATCGGATATATTCTGAAAATGCTCATTTGTTTGTTAATGTTTCATATCTAATTATATATACAATAATAATTATAAATATAATAGTAAAAAAAAATCTTTTACATTTTCTTAAGAGTATAGAATTATAATTGTAGTCATTTATCGGTTACTGTCCATAAATAGGAAAATACTGTACTATTTTGTTATGGGACAAGTTTGAATATCAGTGCCTTACTTCAACTTGGCAGAAGTTAAACACCACTGAATACTGCAAAGGGACTTACGGAGGACTTCTGCCATATTTCTGCAGGAGAAACCAGGACAGCTCCTCTAAAATAGGCTGACTGTGCAGAGCCACAAACTGTTCACGGCACACCTGAGGAGCGACAAAGAGCCTTCAGTCAATCATTACCCACACTTCAATGCTATCTCCCTCTCACCTCTCCTTTCCTATACTCGTCTCAGACGTCTCTCCTCTTTCCTTTCTCAACTTTCCCTTTTTAAGAGGAATCTGCGACCACAAAGCATGTCAGGGAAAGACTCGCAGACAATAGAGCGCTTACTAAAGGAAAGGAGGAGGGGAAAACGATAAAGAGTCTCAATTCAGACAGCTCAATGTGGTTTAAGAGAATAGATGGAGTTATTAAGCTTCAGAAGTTGGGTGGCGTGGAGGTGAAACTTAACAAATGAAGGTGAATGTAAAGTAGCTATAATGAATAAACAACTTGCACATTTATCGATTCCTTATTTCTATCGTTTTTGAGTCTGATACAAATTATCATCAAGTCTCGCCCTCTTGGTTAATGTTGCTAACTTGGACAAACAAATGTTTTTTCATACATTTTGGACATAATGTAGCAAGAAAGATTAGGATTTTTTTATTAAGTCCATATTGGATTGGGGAGATCATTCCACCAGTGAGGAACAGTAAATGAAAAGGTTCTGGAAAGTGATTGACCAAAATGCGGCACTTACTTTCTTCACTAAACTGAAAGGGATGATTTTAGCTGACTCCAGCTTGATTGTGAAGTTATGATGTATACACTGTACAAAATACTGGGTTCCACACAATTTCTTCATGTTGTCCCAACATAAGTCAGTTAAGTTAACTTAATTGTTTGATGTTTATTCCACTTAAATCCACGGAAAAAACTAATGAACTGTGTTGTTTCCGCTGATTTTAAATAAGTACTTTAAACAAGCATCAAAAGCCATTTTTTGAGAGTATTCAAGAGTTGCATGGAGGACAAGAAGTTCTGTTTTAGCCAGATTTAGTGTTTACTGATTAACTGTGAAACATTTGGAACATAAAGGCTAAGATAAGCTTGCAGGTAAGTTTAGTTGATGGCAACTTTCCAAAAAAAAATGCTGCAGTTCTGGCCAATCAGCTCTGAAATAACCCATGCTGACAGGAATGGTTATTGAACATATGGTAAACTCAGTATGCAAACATCTGGCCGTTAAAAGCTGACATGTTTGGGCCACTCAGCCATTGGTGTTGGAGAACACACATTGATAACATGAGTGCAGGGAACACTCTGTTCTTTACATACCTTGTTCATGATGTCCACCGTCACTGCATGTGTCCAATAACAGTCATGGACGGACACAAACGTGAGACCAGCCCTAAGGGGGTTCAACAAAAGAAATTGCACATACCATATTAAAACAATAAAAATATCTTTGTGTTATCAATATCAAGAAAGTTAATATTAATAATAATAGTCATTAAGTAATGAACATTGCTGTTAATATTTAGTTAATATAGTAAAATGCATAATTACTTAATATATGCATAAAAACAATCTATTAATAACAATAATAACAATACTTTTATTATTAATATAAAAATATTTATCATTGTTAAATATATGTATAAATCGTAAGTCATTTGTTATCATTTTGAAAAGTACTATTATTATTATTATTGTTGTAGAAAATATTTTTTTTATATTATCATCAACAATACTGAACATGTTGATATTTTGATTTAATATTATCATTTTGATTAATTAATTATAATTAAAATAATTTAGTATTAGTAAACAGATGTATATCATTAATTATGTATTATTATATTACAAAAAGTAGTATTGTTAGCATTATTATTACTACAATATTAATGTTGATTCAAATTAATAATCAATATTTGTTATTATTCATAATGTTATTATACATGCATTATTGATTTATTAGTAACATTTTAATTCTAACGCTTTATTTTGTTATTTATTTTAGCATATTTTATCAAACAAACACAAATAAAGACTGATTTTTTTTTTCAATCAATCACAACTGTCAAAAAAAGGTAATACTGTTCACTCTCTATTCTTGACCTTTTACATTTGGGTATTCAGGTTAATCTTGTTTGCATATTCATGTGACAAAGCAAAAACAAACAACAAAGTCTCATTAGTCCAATTAGAGAATGTACAAAGGTCATAAATATTAAATTAGGCAACCACCTCTTAGCATGCGATTGGTTAGTTGTTGCTAAACATAGTCTACAAACACAATTAGGGTTAAAAGACACGATAGCCTATAAACCACAGCTAGAGTTTCACCTGTAGCAATGCAGTGAAGTCAGCATCATATGAGTGGAGTCCAGAGAGTGGATAAAGTTAGGAGGGAAGGCGTTCTTCTGCTTCATGCTGTCTGGTTTCCTAAATAAAGGACAAGAGGAACACGCTTAGTGTTGGTAATTAAGGCCAGCGTCACCGTCCTCTCACTGGGCTGTACATACACCTGTAACTCCAGGAGCCATACATCACTGAACAGGTAGGTCAGTCTTAATTATCCTCATAGATACAGACACACAATGAACACACAGCACCTGTTGGGCCGGTAGAGTAATGTGTTTGCTTATTATGGTTGGAGATATTTCATTTCAGTGCTCTATATAAAGCAGTTAAGAATAAAAACAGTGATACTTAAGATCAGATGCTCTCAAATGTCATCATAAGGTTAAATTACTGTAGAGAGGTTCATGTGTTGGATCTTAAAGGAACAGTCAACTTTTTTTTGGAATTAGGCTCATTTTACAAGGTACCTAGGCCCCTATCATACACCCAGCATAATAAGGCACAAGACATGTATGGCGTGATGTGTTGCTATTTTCAAACGAGCGCAACCCTAATTTTCACATTTTGCGCCACGTTGTTTAAATAGCAAATCCATTTGCGCCACTTTGTGGACTCATTGGTGTGCCAGTCTAAAAAGGAGGTGTGTTAAGACTCATTGTTGGCGCGTTGCTAATTTGAAGCACTGAAATAGACTGCACCATTAGACCAGCTTTTAGTTGGTCAAAGTCCAGCACAGAGCGTGTTAGTTATGCGCTTATGCAGGTCCAAACGCTTACCTAATTGCTTAATACACACAGGATGTACAGCAATACACAAATATATTTACATATGAAATAGTATTATTTATTATATGCATATTTATATTTGTTTTAAGAAAAACTAGTTTAGATTTGTTCACCTGTCAGGTTTTGGAGACGTATGCATCACCATATGGGGCATAAGAACACAACGCATGTTTGGATACAACTTGAATCACTTGAATCAGATTAGACCATTACCATCCTAAATCTAGAAACTATACACTTATTGTGGCATAAAAATCAAGGAACTTTGCTGCAGTACCATGGCTGCAGCAGGGGCAATGACATTTAGCAGGACTGTTGCCTAGTTACTCAGCTGGGGACTATTTTCAGGTATTGCTTAATGTGATTGCGCCTGCTGCAGCCATGGTACAGCAAAAAAAAAAAGTGTCTTGATCATTACGCCAGAATTAATATAGTTCCTAGCTATATCGCCCTAGAAAATAGCAACTTGCTCCCGCCAAACCAGGAGATTGGCTGAATGGATCCAAATATGGTAAAACTCAACTGTTTAACCCCTGCTGACTTGTTTATAAAAACAAGTGTTCCTTTAAGGACTCTGTACTCAGGGCTGAAGATGTTTCCTCGGGTTAATAACATTTTTATTTTTACTTGAACTAGGTCAGACAAGGGCTATGCACATGACAATACCAATGTACCAGTGTGGCTTTGACAACAACATATTTAAGGATTACATTTAACGACTATATATAGTCAGAGGGCAGAGCTTAAACATGTAGTGCAGATGTGCTTTGGGGTGACCTGAGTTTTAAGTCCTGACTCGGCCCTGTCCTGATCTGCCCCCTTCCTTTTCCTCTACTTCGCTACTTCTCCCAGGGTATGTGATTTGGTTCAAAACTTTTTTTTGTATGTATGGAGCTAATAAAATGACAAAACTACTTGAATTTGAATTGTGTCAATTTTAATTATTGACAAGTGTTATTTAATAAAACTGAATATTATATGCCAACATATAAACAGTTTTGAATTAGGTTTTATTATTAATTGAATACTGAACATTTTAAATTTAAGACAACTGATTTAAGGCAGACTATTATAGAGATATATTTTCATACTACAGATTTGTTGTGCTCTGAATTCACTTTCAAGTTTTCAAGATGAAGAAGAAATTCAGTTTTCTCAAATTCAAATGCAGAAATTCAAATCGCACAGAAAGTAGGTCAGAGGTCATCCACAGGGAAAAGTAGATGATCTCCCAAAAGTCGAACAAAGCATTTTGGAATTTTTTTGTGCGATTGAGCAGCTCAGGAGTTTTTCAGCTGGATCATGAATCAACCAGAGGTAAGTGATCCGTGAGCATTAATGGTTTATATTTATGTTGGGTTAGCATCCCAGGATGTAGAAAATGTCTAAGAATCTCAGCAGCTCATAGATAAAACGGGAAATCCATTTCCTCTTGGGAATTTGCCATTACTGAATTAAGAATTAAGCTAATCCATGATAAGGTAAACCCAGCCAACCCTAGTATTGCTCATTACCACACCTATCACTTTATGACCACAGTGTACCCATCTTGAGACAGCAACAAGAGTTCCAACTCAGCTATTATGGTGACCAGTGAAAATATCAAGAAACCTTAAGGTCTCTATGTGACACTGCTGGAAACATTTTTAGGAATTCAGAAGTCACTGGCCACTCGAGAGCTGCTGCCACCTTAAAAATGTCATCATTTATTCAGGTCTGTTCATTAATGAGGGTCTATTCAGCCTCTAATTAGAGTGCATGAAGGGTCTGTGGTCTGTTCTGCTTGAGTGTAAAACTCTTTGGATCCTAACTTCGAGCTGGTCTTCTAGCTAGAATCTGTCCTCTGACAATTGAGAGTGCTCTTATTAGATCGGCTTGAGATTTCTTTCAACACCTAGAAGTGTGGCTGACATTCGGTACATTGGCATCAACGGTACATATCTGAACAACTTGGTCACCCAAGACCAATTCTTAAAGCCAGAGAGGAATGTACAATCACAGTGGCGGCTGTCAGTCTAGCCATGAACGCTCGTAGCCATATTTGAAAAATGGGAGATCCCTTTTCGACACCCCTGGCTTCTGTTAATGCAATTCTTGTGACACTCAGTACTGGTATGATGGTCTATCAAAGGGAGCGATAGGAAAGCTTAAGTGAGGCCCATTGTAAGTGGTTTTTAATCATGTCCTTGCAGTTTTTAGGGGGAAGGTCAGCAAGATAGTTCCCATCGGAGTGGTATTAGCTAAGACTAAAGCTCTATAAGGATTGAAACTGTGAAGTGAGGTGATGGTACTAAAACAGCAGGTGCTTGCATACGGACTGAACGGTTTCGGTGGGAAGCACAGAAGTGTTTGTTTAATAAAAGATGATGTTGACTTGGGAGCATATGGTAAAGTGTTGGATGACGGTGCAATTGTTTATGCTTGAAAATTTTGGAGATAGAGTTGAATAAGCAAAGAGACTGCTGGCACATACAGAAATTGCTTCCAGCCAGGCTTAAAGGGATATTACATGCAAAAACTGCTATATGCAGAAATAACACAATTCTAACTCAAATGAAGCTGAAATATAAGTAGCCTGCGATACAAATCCATGTCAACTGATGATAATAGGAGCGCTGATGTTAATTCATTGTTCATTCTGTGTAGCCCTCCTTTCAGTAAATGACATACAGGATCTGCAGCGATGACATTTCAACACAAAATGCCACTCTTCTCAACCGAGGGACTTTCTGCTTCTTTCATAACCTCCAGGGGTTCTGTTTATGATAATGAATTCTGGTCATCCACTGACAGAGCCAGAATAGCATCAAAACACTTGTGTGTCACAGTTGCTGCCTGCAAGTACTCCTGGTTTTAGTTAAATTTGCTGTTTAAGCGCATTTAATTGTTTAATGCATTCTGTGGGGTATGGTGCAATAACACTGCATACAATAAACAAGAAAGATTAAAACGTACAGCAAAGATACATGTTTTCGGCTATATTACAATGATGGTTCATAATTGCTCACCATATTTCAAAGCATAATATTAAGCCACAAAACCACAAAACTGAGCAATAAAACAACTAAAGTAACAATGAATTTGCAACAGATATGCTTTTGACCACAAGGGGGCAACGCTATTGGGTTCAAAAATTTTAAACAAAACTTTGAATAAAATGGGAAGAACTTGTTAACTAAAATAAAATGCAAGCTAACATAACTAAGCAAAATACATTTCATAATTACAAAAAAACAACATTTGAACACATAGCATAAATAGATAAAGCTGTCAAGTAAAATGTATGTTACTTTTCTTTCCCATTGGAAAAAATAAAACTTGAACAATTAATAAAACAGAAACAATGCAAACTGCCACATGAAGCACTATTCATGAAAATAATACATGTAACCAAAATCTATGGAAATGTGAGGACAAGTCAGAGGTCAGTGTTAATACGTTTGTCAAAGTAAGGGGGAGGTACTTACTCTTTGGCATCATGACTTATATGGATGTTCAGGTTCTGTATGTTGCCCTTGAGCTGTGAAAAGAAGAGAAAATGAGAGTTTGAATGTGTCACAGGGGAGCCACTAGATTGAAATGAAAAGCAAACAGCTTATGTAGCAATGCAGCATTGCTTAATAACTGCATTGTTTACAGGGGAGAACCTTCATCGAATTAACTTCGATAAATTGACCTTTATTCAACTTTAACCTCTATTATAAACTTGTATAGACATGTATGAATATTGAGATCAATCTGCACCAAACTGACCTTCAGATTTATTATTGATCCACTTTAAATGCACTGATAGAGATTTGAGAGAGTGTCTTAATCTAAGACAGACCAAACAAAGGCAACGTTCCCAGAAACCCGCACAAACCACTAATATTGACACAATGCCAATGAATAACAGGAGCTTAACCTTAGTAAAGGTTGCCGTCCATCACATAGACACTGAGGTCAGGCCACTACACATGAGTGAGTGACTGCTCTCGGAATAAGAACTGTCAGCGTCAGGGGTGCTTCCATCACATTACTACTTTGATTAGTCTCTTTGGTGCCCCAGGAGCCCGTCCCAATGCAGCTCAATTCAACAGAGAAGTGCAGAATGACAGAGAATGAGGTCTGAGACAGTGACGGATGGACATAAACAAAGGAAAAATGTATAGAAAGTGCTGAGGGCGACAGTAAGGTAAAATGTTTTGTTGGTAAATCAGAGTTGGTCCAGACTGCAAGTTCAATCGTACATTAAGGGGTACAACCCGAGAGAAACAAGTAAGGGTCAAGAGGTTAATGTGTTCATTCTGGATTTCAGATTTGAGAGACAAATGCTGCATTCAAAATCACATACTTCCATACTATATAGTACGCTAAAAACAGTATGTGAGCAGAGTGGTATGTCCAAATTCATAGAAATCGAAAAACAGTAGACGAGAAGTACCTGGATGACCTACTACTTCCGGCAAGATTCTGAAGTGCACATCTTCGAAGACGCTATGCTATGCTATTCCATAATGCCATGTGAGAGAATTCATGAATGGGAGTGAAGCAACGCAACTGACGCAGGTAGGTCACGTGCTAATGAAAAATGGCAAATGTAGTACGTCAAGTTCCATTCATACTTACCACATTCATAGTATATAGAACGTACTTTTCCACCACTAACAGTCGTGTAGTAAATTCAAATTCAAATGTAGTACCTACTGAGTAGTAGGCAATTTACTGATTTCACTCAGTTGCATACCCTGATGCACACCTCTCAAGGGGTGGAGTGGTTGGGGCTACTAGCATTTTGAAAGTGTTGTTGCCAGAGCAGCACAAGCAGAAAAATAAATGCTCACAACAGCGTCAGCTATGTGCAAGGTATACGCTGTGGCTTAGATCAATCACACAATGCACAAGTATAAATCAGGCTTAAGGATCATTAACATGAAAAACAATGCTGAAAAACACCCAGCTGTAAAACATTGATGTATAGCCTCAAAATCTTGTGGAAAAGTTGTATATTCAGTGGGGACAAATTAAGTGAAATACCCCTAATCCTTTGGTTCTGGTGGTGTAACTAAATCTCCTGATTAAGGGAAAAAATGACCGAAGCAAGCCACCTTGTCAAGCCGCAGTGATTCCTATCTGAAATGTGGTTTGAATAGCTACTTTGGTGTTTTCTTCTTTTGCAAAGAAATCACGTTTCAAAAAAAGCTCCTTCACTTCCTCTCTAATGTCCATGGTTGTGGGATTTACCAAGACAACCCCCTACAAATGACTTTACATACATCTTTTTTCAATTGGGTTTGAACTTAGAAAGATGACAGGAAATGATGGCAAAAGCAAGAGTGAATAACATCAAGACAACAAACAGTACAGTTGAGATTTGACAAGTCTCCTGCAAGAGCATGCAGAATTGTATGCCAAAAGGCCAGCATTTAGCTTCCAAGCCTCAAGCTGTCCACAAAGCTGCCATCTCTTTTATTGAACACATCCATCTGAGCCTCAAGGTAACACTCTCTAATCTATCACGATCCCCAAGAGAGAGGCTTTATACCATTCCTGACCTCTTGCCTAGTTAACTCCTCTGGGAAAATTCTCGCAATATCTGCTGTGTTCATCAACGCTTCAACAACAACAACAACCATGTGGTTAACCAAAAAATCAATTAAAATGGATGATTCATCGTCTGCAGTTCTGCACATTACTGATCTTTATTCACATATTAAAGCACCTCTCTTTTGATCTGACTTTCAGTCTAGGACTTCGGGCAGAACATCAGCTTTAGCCAATTAGCAAGATGTGGAAGTCAAAAAAGTACCATCCTGGGTCAAAAGAGTTGCAGTGGGGCTTGGCATCCTTTTGGGATCAGACAAGGAACATCACACATCAATCCCAAAGAAAATTACGTTTCCCCTTTTTCCAAGGGCATCGTAAATGGGTGGCCAAAAAAGCTTTGCAAAGGCAACAAATGAATCCCCATGGATTTAATTCCCTGTTTGTCTTCCTTACAAAATTATCACACTGTCCTTCCTCGGCTTGATGTGTAGCCTGTGAAAGAAAAATTTCAGCCTTCAAAAATGACCCCTAAAGTGATTAACAGTAAACAATCACATTACCGAGCTTTACTGATGCATATCCCAAGTCTGGTTCTCTCCCAAGTGTAATTTCCTTTCCCCTATCAATAGGCACAGTGCCTGAATAAATACTGCCAATTTCACCCTGGCTTATTTGTTTACTTTGTTACGACAGCATTACACTCCCATTTCCCTGGCATCTAATTAATACGCCATTTCCCATGTAAAGAAAGATCAAGGGTGGGTTGCAAGAGATTGAATCACAGAGAGGTGACCTCAGCTCAAGTGTCTTATTGCTGTAGCATGAGAAAGTGTTTCCTTTATTATCTTTGAAGTAGGGGGCTGAGACTGATAATGATTTGGATTTTTTTTCTGGCTTTAAAAGTCAAGAGGAAAAACACCTATATAGGTTATGTGGGAGTGGTTTTATATAACTTTATAGGTTACATAACTTTATATTAAATGCCTTTTTGTCGGAAAGCACACTGTTTTTGACAAAAACAGGCTGTTTTTAAATGAGTCTTAGTTAACTTAAAATAGCCTTTACCCATTTTGCTTTCACAACATGACTTATATGACTGGAACAGTTGATCAACAAAAATAAACATGAACATGTGGACACAATGTAAATGAACAGTTCTTGTACAGTGTACTTATAAGCATAGGCTTGTATTGTACCATGTAACTGTAGTAATTGTCTCCCATTTAATTGGGGTTGGGGTAGGCAATGGGGTAAAAAAAAGAGAACTGAGCCATCATTTTGTTTCATGGTCTTTTCAGAAGAATGAAGTAGCTACAGCCTTTAATTTAATTCACTCCCTCGCAGTTTTAGCTGCGGCCTAAAATAACTTATTTTGTGATGGCATTTCTTAAAACCTATTGCATTATTTGCTTTAATTTTTGTGTCTCAAGCACCCCAAGGTTAATACACTCTTAGAAATAGACTCTTAGAGTACACACCTTTTCAAAAAGTGCACATTTGTAACTAAAGGGTCCATATCAGTAGCTAGAAATTCCAAGAGGTACACTTTGTACTTTTAGGTGCTATTACGTTCCTTTGAGGTACCAATATGGACCCTTTAGGTACAAATGCCCCAGTGACAGCTCTCCTACCTTTATTTCTGAGAGTGCAACCTAAATAGGAGCCTACAATATGGCCTTGTGCAGAGCTTAATGCTCCCCACGTAGCAGGTTCTTAGACCCTGTCAAACAGTTGAGCTTCAATCACAGCAAAAATCCTCATTAGCAAACTGCACTGCACGCAGACGGCACAGATACTGATTAAACAAAAAAGCTGATGGTTCTGCCAAGCCTGGCAGACTACTACAGGTTTCCCTCAGACATAAATACCTCAATATGATAATAAAATGATAACTAATAAAAGAGATGACCGTAAAAATGCGTTGTAAAACTCATCCTTTATATAACACCATTAAGGATCATTAAGATCCATCATGCCGGTTCATCCATGTAGGGGGTTTTACCGCAAACAGGTGGAGGTAGAGCTGGGGCTCGCTGGTGATTAATGGGGGTCTTGATGGTGCTACATTAATCTGGTCAGTGTGACATTTAAAGGGGAATTGAAAACCCCATGGTGTGATCACCTAACGTGCTCCACTACTAGGTGAAATAAATATAGACTCGCTATAATGTGCTCGATGCTCAAAATGGTGTTGGACATGATTGACCTCTGACCATGACCCATCAACTGCCTGTTAAGGATAAAAGAGTGTGCAATTCATGAAAAATGTGGTTTGTAATGGACCTAGTGGCCCATGTAATACATCACAACATGGGCCACCTTCAACTGCTGGCATCCATTCATTAAAATAAAACATGCAAGGTGGACGAGAGAAAAGTTCAACAGTCTTCTAAAAATCTCCATATAGAACAAGGGGTGCAAAAACGGTCACAGTGCATAAATTGTCAGCTAGGTCTATGATTTCATGCTAAATTTAACAGATGGATCATTAAAAATTGGGCTATTGTTATAATTAAGCTGAAACATAAGCAGTGAACACATTAATTATATTGTCATCAAATGGTCAAGTGCTTAAATGAGAAGGGTTTTCACATGCTTGCAAGCTTAAAGTAAAAGGTCTCAAAGTGTGAAGAATTTATTATACTTGCATCTCGTTTATCAGAAATTCCATGAAGTCCAATAAAATCTGGTGACCTACATTCATAGAATTGGGTTATGGTATTTTGGACCAGACCATACAGCCTGAAGTAGAAATGCAACTTAAAAATGGGCTCCTCATTTTATTGGCAAAAAACCTGATTTATCTTATTTTGAAAATCTTGATCCAAACTAGAAAAAAAAAATACAAAAAACAAAAAATGTTATTGCAACAGCACTGTAAAGTCATATTTGCCTTGTGTTCTGGCCTTGGATGTCAACATCTTCCTCAGAGCATTTGAAAAAGGGCAAGCAACACTTTTACAAAGAAAGAGTCAACAATGGCACCTTGACATCAGCAGAACCCCACTGAGGACAACACAGGCCATTAGGACGCTATTACACATTATTTCCACTGCCTAGATACACAGACCAGAGGGATGAAAACGGAAAAGGCCAGGCACATGACACTGCATGTTTTCCCAGGAGTGATCGAGGAATGAATGAGTCCAGTTCTTCAAAACTGTAGAGGAATGAATTAGACCAAAGGCACACCCATGTCAACGGGGTCCAAATGACATCAGACAAACCCAGTTGTCCACTCATTTGACTTTCAAAAGCAGGAAAATATGAGCCAGTGTTTTTGCATATTGATTTAAACACTGGAGAAAACGCCAGCATATAAAGGTTGATGTGCACTGGGATTTACTTAAAGGGGACTTTTGATACAGAAATACATTTTATAAGGTGAACAAAGTTGTGGAACTGTTGTGCGTGTAAATGCCTATTTTTATAGTGTCTCAGAAAAAGTGATTCTACATTTATCCGTGTCAAGTCTTTGTAGGTAATAAATGCAGTCCATTTGTGATGATCTCTCCTCTTTTAGCTTAGATATCAATCTATACACCACACTTCCTCTTCAAAGGATCTGACCAGGTAAAAAACGTAATGGCTAATTCTGAAAGAGAGATCAACATTAACACTTTGACAAATTAAGTATCATGTGTCTCATTTTGTTTTCCAAATTGGCTTTTTGAAAGAGCTTCCCACCAAATGTGGAATTAAGCATTTACGCGAGTAAGTTACATGGAAGGTTTATGCAAATGTACGAATAGAGGTGAATTACTGCCAGGCGACGCAAATAACGTGACATTTGCCTCAATTGTGTCTTTCGCAGATTTCGAGTAATCTAAAGTGAGATACACAGTTCTCTATGTTTAGTGTTAACCAAGGCTATTGTTGCTAAAGCTACAATTGTCTGTGCCAGTTTGCACTGATGCTGGCTTTATTTGCTTCCAGAACCATTGTAAATACAAATGTAGTCATTAAAAATTGTAAATAAAAGTAATGTGAAGTCAGGTGCTTGTATATGTCGAGCTCATAATCACAAGAGAGACTTGTGCGGATATTTTTATTGCGTCATACTCCTGCCTGAATAAATCATAAACGCACATTTATTTTGCACAAACCAGATGACTGACTTTTAAACTAAATAGATTTTTTGTAAAGAAAACAGGCTTATACTAATAGAGAAATGTTTATTTGTAAAATGCAGAATAAGTGGGCGAAGAACCAGCTCATTTGCATTTAAAGGGCCAAACAGAAAAACAGCACATTTTGGCTTAAACCCTAAAAGTGTCAATTTCAACAACCTATAAAAAATGATCTGTGGGAGTACTGCAAGCTAAAATATCACAGACACACACTCTGGAGACATAAGAGACTTGTTTTACATCTTGTAAACGGGCATAATAGGTCCCCTTTAAACTTTTAGCATTAAAAACAGAAACTGAATCTAGATTTAGGTGGTAGGCCACACCCAGCAACAGAAGCAGCAGCAGCAAATGCTCAGCGGCGGTGTCACAGACGGGTTGCCAGATGCTCTCTGCTGGATCCCACTACACACTACAGGCCACCGCTGTGCCGCCAAAGCTCTGTTGCTGATGCTATCTGACAGCAGTGCGGGCCGTCTGCATGCAAAACCTCTGTCGCGATCCTTCATTCTTTCACTCCCAGCTGCACAAGACCTTTTTGACAAGCAGTGCTACTGAGATCAGGTCATGATGGAGAGCGAGGGTTGAGCCCGCCTGCTGGGCCGAGAGAGTTTGGACTCCCTGCTGATTTCCGCTGAAGACGTGAAGTGAAAGAACTCAAAGATGACTAAACTAACCAAACTTATCGTGTCTTTGGGAAAGAAGAAAATGCAGAGTCTGGTTTCTGATTAAGAATGAGCCTTGCATCTTGCAATGACCTCAAGTAGTCAATAGTGTAGAGGTGTTTGAGGCACAGTTCACACAAAAGTCACTTCAAAGGTGAGATGAGGTGACTATCGAAAGCTTGGACCCAGGCGATTTAAATGAAAAACTATTTATGCCAGAAAGTTTCTTTTTAAACACTTACAGTTTGATTCCTGATTCGGTGATATGGCTGGATTATAGGAAGTCCCAGCGGTGTTAACCATTCTACTGTCCGTCCCGATTTGGCTATTAGCCTAGCGCTCTCCGTCAGCCATTCCTGAGAGAGAACAATCATTCAGTATGTACATATTGTAAAAAACTGTATCAAACTAAATTTACATTACATCTAAACATATTTACATATTTGGCCTAATCTTAAAATATAATAGCCACAGAAAAGTAATGCATGAGTGTGCTCCACACAGGTGAGCTGGCTTGACAACCACCTGTGGAACACACTCCTCCTGTCTTAATGCACCAGACATTGTGTTATAAACTCTCATATGCTTTACATGTTTGTTTATATAACTGCTATTTTCATCTATAACAATCCATTTTTGCATCTGGTTTAAATACACTATGAACAGCAGCTACGCTAACTATTTTCTTTATTTTCTATTTCCACCTGGGGATACTCATCCCGAGGCCCCTACAGACTATGCAGCGCCATTGATGCTATCCTAGACCTGTGAAGAGATGATCCAAAGGTATCCTGGACCAGGCCATATCCTGAGCTGATGCTGTGGTGGTCATGGAGGAATGGAGTGCATGAGACTGATTCCTGAAAGGCCACAGTGACAAACAAGGATACGCTTGATCTTGTGGGCCAGCCTGAACTCCTGCCGGTGCCCTACCACACCTGCAGCTTTCCACGATAGACGTCCAGCTTCTCCAGCGCCTAGACTGCACGCAGGAAGTTTGACCAGAAGAGTAATGATTGTGTCCAACAGAGCCTGGTTTCACTCTAGGATTTTTTTTCCCACTTCACTTCGTCAATTGGTGAAGTTTTTTCCTCGCCACTGTTGCCACTGGCTTGCTCGGATCGGGACTTGTGAAGCTGCGCTTCGGTGGATTTGCTCTTTAGTGTTTGAACTTTCAGCAGTGAAACTTAAACCACACTGAACTGAACTTCAACTCTGAAATATGGACTTTACTAGAACATGTTAAGCTGCTTTGACACAATCTACATTGTAAAAAGCGGTATATAAATAAACTTTAATTGAATTGAATAATCAACCACTGTGCTAGTAATAATTGTGATAAAGTAACTAAAGTTTTTGAGTTGGTTATAGGTTGTTGCTGAAACAAACAAAACCCCTTCTTCATAATAACTTGGCATCATCGTAAAAATCTGGTTATAAAGGAGTTTTATAAAAGGCACTGTCTGGTTGTATAAGTAAAACAACAGGAATGCATGAAAAAAATATTGAGAATGTAGTATACAGTTCTGATAGTTAAGAGACACAAGTGGCAAGTGTGAAGACAAACTGGAACAGTACACAATACTTGTAACAATTAGTCTTTACAAACAAATCCTAAAAACTAAACTGGATGCAAATCATAGACATGGTTGTTTAGAAAATAAAAACAGTATCCGTCATCTGTAACAATTAGTTTTTACCAAAAAGTAAAAAAAAAAAAAGCCACAAAAAGTAGTTACGATAAAGAAGTTAAGACAAAGTAGTTGTGACAGGCTTTTGACAAATCACACATGTGGAATGCTTTGATGAAACAAAACTTTGAAACAAAAAATTGTTGTGAAAACTTTTTTTGTGTTTTCAGCTACGCTAGTTAGAAAAATTTAGATGCACAAGTGGGACATAGTTGCAAAAAAATAAAATTTATATTTGCAATAATTTGGCTCCATCTTAAAAAGTAGTTGTAATAAAAAGTAGTTAATTTAGAAAAATCCAGACACATGGACCTAGCAATGCTAGTTGGAAAAATTCAGATGCACAAGTGTGAAGTTGTTGCCAAGACAAACTGAAACATCCCTCTATATCTACTAACAATTTGTCTTAACAAACAAAACAAAAAATGAATTGTTAAAAATAAGTTGCGATAAAGCTCCGGTTTCCCCCACAAGTCCAAAGACATGCGGTACAGGTGAATTGGGTAAGCTAAATTGTCCGTAGTGTATGTGTGTGAATGAGTGTGTGTGGATGTTTCCCAGAGATGGGTTGCAGCTGGAAGGGCATCCGCTGCGTAAAACATATGCTGGATAAGTTGGCGGTTCATTCCGCTATGGCGACCCAAGATTAATAAAGGGACTAAGCCGAAAAGAAAATTAATGAATGAATGAAAGTTGCGATAAAATTCCTAGTGTGCTAGTTTGAAACATCCAGATGCTAGGGTAGCAAGTTATTGCAAAAACAAACTGAAATGAAACAAAAAATATTGCTAAAAAGTAGTTGAGATAAATAGTTGTCTCCAGCTGTGCTATCTAGAAATATGAGAAACATTACTCTACAGTATATCCACTAACAATTTGTCTTAATGAAAAAAATAAATAGATAAAATTTGTTGGAAAATTCCAGATACACACAGGTGGGAAGTTGTTGCCAAGACAACCTGAAACGTTATATGTTTCACATGCACTAACAATTTGTCTTAAAAAAAAAAGGACAAAATCGCTAAAAAGAAGTTAAACAGTGTGCTAGTTGGAAAAATCCAGATGCACAGGAAGGAAGTTTTTGCAAAAACAAACTGAAAATAAGCTAAAAATATTGGTTAAACTTTATCGTTAACGTTCTTTATTGTTAACTATTGCTAAACAGTAGTTGAGATAAAAAGTCTCCAACTGTGCTAGTTAAAAAAAATAAAATTGGGGCAAACGCAATAAAAAGGAAGTATCTGGCTATGCTACTTGGAAAATTCCAGATTCACAGGTGGGCAGTTGTTGCTGAGAGGAAGCGTTTAAAGAACCTGCTGATCCGAAGCAACAGTGCTGCCTGCGCATCTTGGCAGCCGGAGTGGCGTCGTCCCCAGTGCTCTCCCCAAAACGCTACGTGTGAGATAAATTCCTCTGCTCATCTGGAAGCGGGGCCAGGCCTGAAGTGGCTTCATTCATCAGAGCCCCCCATTTTCCGCTCCTGCATCACCTTCTGCCGGTAACAGCAATGATCAACTACCTGGGCTGAACTGCCAGCCCTCCTGAGGATCTGACCTATTTAGGAAGCTGGTTGTGTCTGTAGGCGAAGTGGGGGATATTTCACATTCGCTCTGCCTGTCTGTGTCTCTGTGTCTCTCTGTGTGTGCGTGTGTGTGTGTGTGTGTGTGTGTGTGTGTGTGTGCGCGTGGCTCCCCAGGGGCTGCAACAGGAGACAGTGAACGGCTGGTCCTTGATCTACTGCAACAGGGATGTTCATTGCTTTTTTTGTGTGTGTTTTGTTTTGTTTCCTGCAGCAGTAATTCATGAGCCTCAGCCAGATGCATCATGGGAGAACTATATCTAGTGATTCACAAAAATAAGCTTGTTTTATAAAAAAGAAAAAAAATAGAAGCAACAAAGGTTTGGGTTTTTGCTTGAAAACCTCTAAAAATTACTGCTCAGAAGTTGGCAAGAGGCTAGTAAGACTTTGAAATCATTATGATGATTCAATATTACGAGCACTAACATAAAAAAAAGCTTTTTGAAATCTTAGTATTTTTTTTTTAAATACCTAGAATAAGTTTGAATATGTTTTAAAATGTAATGTATTCTTGAGCTGAATTTTCAGCAGCCCTTACTCTAGTCTTCTGTGTCACATATAAGAAAAAAGTGGCCTACATCTTCCATGACCTAAGAGTGAGTAAATTAATAGAACATTTTTGGTTGGCTCTCTCTAAAATGACCCCCAAAATAGTAATGTCTCAGATTAATATGAGGAATTAATGAAGATATCACGGAATCATCTTTTGTTACAAAATATTTTGTTGTGACAGGCAAAACTAGAATCATTATATATGCAAAACAAAATATGATGTTTTCAAATTTATAAATAAACAAAGTTCAATACAGTTGCAATAGACAGCTCTATAAAACTGAACACCTCTATTTAAATGATATAATGCAACATGCAAAAGTTAGTAAAAAAAAAAAAAAAAAAACTAACAAAGGAGGAAAGAAAGAAAGAATAATCAAAACAAATCAAATCAAATGACAAGTAAACTACAACTTGAAATAAAACAAACATAAAAGGTGTAAAAAAGTTAGTGAATTATTATTTTAGTTTCATTCATTCATTCATTCATTTTCTTTTCGGCTTAGTCCCGTTATTAATCTGGGGTCACCACAGCGGAATGAACCGCCTATTTTAGTTTCGTTTGCAAGTAAATCAAGCAAATCATCCCACAAAATGAGCTACTTCATGATAATTAAGGTGAAATTGTGTACCTGAATCTCCCGTGTTCCAGTGAACATTTCCTTTAAGCTGTTAAAAACCTGAACCACCAGGTAATGTGAAGCATCCCATACGTAGTCCTGTGGATTCAAAATAGCACATTATTATTATTATTAATATATGTATAATAAATGATTAATCTGAAGCTGAAACGCTTCATTAGGACATAAATAATTCATGTGATAATATTTTAAAGCATTTGTCAGAGATCAAAAAGGGTGTGTTCACACTTGGAAGTTTTGTTTCAATTAACCTGGATTTTATTGTGATTTCTTTGTAAGTGTGGTATATTTGATTAAGTGTTTCAAACACCGGTGTGCACAAAATAAGCAGACTGAGACTAAAAATATGAGGTAATAAGTCCCCTTCCAAATGAAATCTTTTGCGGTTCTAGTGAAATCGGAATTAGATGCAGCACAGTTACAGACAATACATCATTTCTTGAATGTTTATGTTCTAAGGCATAACCGATTGAACACTAGTCATCAATATTAGACATAATTGAGTTTTACATTTCAGAAGCAAGACTAATTGCGCATTGTAGCAATCATTCACAAGTTCAGATGAGGGCACTTCTCAAATATCTCTTCGCTTCTTGAGCTGCAATAGTTACATAACAATAAGCTTATGAATTTTGTTTGAACATGGACTGCAACGTACAGTTTGGTCCCACGTGCGCTGTCAAAACATGTAATAATTATGACGGTGTGAATGAAATGCGGTACACGTCACTTCCTCTTTCACGTGAAAGCATCCCTATCTTCAGTGCTCACTGATTGGACGTTGTGAAGGGACATGCATTCAAACCTGCATGGAGCTAGTCCAGAGAGTTATTAAAGGTGATGTATGCCTTTTTGGACTCTTCTAAAAGCATAAAAATACATTAATATGTACGCAGATATTTAGGAAACATACTAAGTGAACATACTTGTATATCTGAAAAACATTGCCAAGAACAAGTCAGTTCTGCTTTGAAAATGTGCCAGTAGGAATGTCTGTCTTTGTTTTGCTCTCTATAACCTGCCCACTTCCAGTTTATCCAATTATATTTTAGCAGTTGCCTTGGTGTAAAAAAAGGTGACCTCTGCATTGCAGCAGCAGCCTCTGAAATAAGATGCAGATTCTTGGTTATAAAAATCCACATTAGCTGGTTTCTAATTAGCAAATAATATAAATATTACAACCCTAATCATTATCTGAGCCACAAACATTGTAACACAACGCAATAAAGTGATAAAATTTTACATATGTGTATTGAACTGTGGATTTTGTACCAAATGGTTTAACATTATATTGAGTATTGTGGCACCCCTAGTGAACACTATGTGAACCAGGACTAAATGTATTCATTTCAATCTTGGTCCAGACCAAATGAACCATGAGAATGGTATAACAAGTGTGTGAACACAACAAAATAGGATAAATACAACGAGAAGATTCAAACAAAGCTAAAAGTCTCCAAAGAGGCCTGGTGATTTGAATAAGGGAACACAATAAAACGTGTTTTAGTCCAACAATTGAACATTTTTGCTTTAGCCAGCAGAATGTGACGATGAGATCCCCTGACTCAACAGGTGATAATTTCTCCTTCATTCTCCGAGGCCTGGCAGAGACGAGAGCAGCGTCACCTGTTTCTATGGTGGCCCACTTGGGGAAATCAAGACTGACGCAAACAGACAGAGAAGTAAATCCTTTGCCTGTGATGTAAAGCAAGATTTGTATCTTCAAAATTAAATAGATGGCTGGACAGGCACATTTTATGGAAGAAAACGTAAGAGTTTTCCAGCAAAACATTGTTTGTGTTCATGACTGGCTTCCTGTGAGTTTTAGACAGAGCTATGCTTTAATAATTATTATGGTCACTTTATTTTAAGGTACTATTATTGCTATTAACAACTATGACTTTTGCCTCTATACACTTCTAATTTGCTCCTTATTATTAGTTATTAAAGATGCTATATGTACGTTTTTGACTCTTATAAAGCATAAAAAAATACCATAATATGTTTGCAGATATTTAAGAAACATGCTACAGTAAGTGAACATACATGCTAAATGTCAGTTATTCTGCTTTTTAAATGTGCATTCAGTGTTGGAATGTCTGTCTTTGTTTTGGTCTCTATAACCTGCCGACTGCCAGTTTATTCAATTATATTCTTTGCAGGATAGCAGCAGCCTCTGAAATGAGATGCAAAACATTAGGTGGTTTTTAATTAGCAAACAATATGAATTACAATATAAACGCTATGTTCTAACAACACATAACGTGACGAGATTCAAGTGACAAGCAATTTGTTTGTCAGCACCAGACGCAACACAACAGAAATATTTAAATACAGCCTTTCAGATGCACAGAATAGTGCTTTCACTGCACTTCAACTAAATTCTACGGTTTAGAAACAAATTATTAAACTTTAAACCTCTTTAACATTATTAAAAGTTCATGCTGAGAGGCTGATATTTGCTGATTTGCAATCACAGATTGCAGTTATAGTTAATTTTCAAACATGTTTATTTTACTCTCAAGATCTTTTATTCTAAGAGAAACTGTCTGCTGCTGCTTTCAATATGGCAATAAATGCCATGTAAATTGGCAAACTAACATTGGTAGCATTAACCACTGAAAAAAAAAAGCCCCTAATCAGTACCTGAGGTGATCATCGTCATAGTAGTTTATGCTGCTATTAAAATATATATTTACATATACATTCCTTTAATGTGGGAAAGATTCCTTTTGTCATGTAGTTACAATGTAGTCAGGCACGCTTGCTCATGTTGGTGTCGTCAATCTGGCAACCTGCGTTTGCGTGAAGTCGTCAGACGAGGGGCTGGGTGAAAAAGTGTTTTGAACTCCAATACCTAGTTCACCCACTGTCGATCTTACATCCTGCACCTTTAAGGTAGTAGTTGGCTTATGATATTGTGTAGGGTTAGAGATATAGAATAAGACTATGTAGAATATGTGCTTTTTAAGTACTAATGCCTTTGTAATGAGGGATGCAAATATCGTGCATCCCTAAAAGACAAAAATGGTCTTGTTTTACACTTCCTGTGCAATGATTTTTCTGAATATTATTTTTCGAAAATGATTAAGAACATTCTAAATGAGAAATGTTTTGGAAACACTAAATATTTCTAACTTTATTCTAAATTACATAATATGAATAAAATAACAGTTCACAGAAATTGTGTTCTTCTGTTTGATTCTGAGCTTGAAATGTTGTGTCCAAATTTGCGTTCGAATCTCATCATGAGGTTGGTTTCATCTGGAAGTCTGAGCATTTTATTAAACTTTCCTGCAGTTTGCCATTTTATCTTTGATCATTTTAACCAAAGCGCAACAAGCCTCACCTTAGGAAAATTATCGATTTCCTTCAGCCGCTTTTCGATTTGCAAGCGTCCCCCGTAGCGAGTGACGCCGTAGACCACTGTCATGACTGTCTGCTTCACCACCTTCCTGCTGATGAAGCCCTGCAGCACATGCGCAATCTTCAGACCCTTCTCCGCATCCCGGACCCTGAACTCTTCCACCTGCGGAGCCGGGACAGTCAATAAACTTATCAATCACATATTCTGTGCTAGGATATGTGTCATGACAGAACAGTCAATCGGGGTCACTGGTGTCATATTGGTGGATATTTAAAAATGGATAAATTGTTACTTTTATTAGTATCATTAATAAGTAAATACTTACAGTTTTGGTCAAGATTATTAACCCTATTGTAAAATGTTGTGCTGTTTAACACACACATAAAAACTATTCAACTACTTTTTATTCCAGCCAGCCAAACTAAAGGAAATGAGATTTTCTGCAAAAAAAGGAAAATATTACAGCAAATACTGTGAAATGTAGTTTTAAACCCTGCTCTTTTAAACACCACTTGGGAAAATATTTCAAAAGAGAATAAAAATTATATTTAATTACATTTTATTTTATTTATATTTAAAATATTTTGATTATAATAAACCTAAGACAAATGCAACTCTATTACATTATTCTGTTATATTATTGATTATTTTGACAAGTCACTTAGGTTAACTAGAATTATACGTTTGCTTTTTATATTGCCCAATATATAAAAACAATTGTACTATATATTCTTTACAATACGATAAATAGTATAATAAAGCATTTTTAATTTACAATAATAATAATAACAACAACAACAACAACAACAACAACAACAATAATCATTATTAGTATTATATTGTTTGTTGTATTAATATATTATTATTATTATTAAATAAAGAAAACTAAATTAACTACATTTTAAGCACATAATAGTTCTACTAGAAATACAACTGCTAATAGTAATACTTTAAATAATAATAATAATTATTATTATTATTATAAAAACAAGTATTATTATTATTTATGTTTTATTATTAATAATAATAATCATTATTATTATTATTATTATTATTATTATTATGACTACTTCAGCTATTTCTAGACTTAAAAATCTAAACTTTAAAAATAATAATAATAAAACAACAAAATCGTTATTTGCATCAATAAAATAATAATAATAATAATTATTATTATTTATGTTTTAATAATAATAATAATAATAATAATAATAATAATAATAAGTATTATTATTATTGTTATCATGTATATGTTTTATTAACAATAATAATAAAAATTATTATTATTAATATTATATTTATTAATATTATTGTGACTACTTCAGATTTCTAGACTTAACAAAATATAAACTTTAAATATAATAATAATAATAATAATAATATAACAAAATGGTTACATGCATCAATAAAATAATAACTATTATTATTATTTATGTTTTATTATTAATAATAATCATTATTATTATTATTATTATTATTATTATGACTACTTCAGCTATTTCTAGACTTAACAAAATCTAAACTTTAAGTATATAAAAATAATAATAATAAAACAACCAAATGGTTATTTGTATCAATAAAATAATAATTATTATTATTATTTATGTTGTAATAATAATAATAATAATAATAATAATAATAATAATAATAAGTATTATTATTATTATTATTATTATTATTATTATTGTTATCATGTATATGTTTTATTATTAACAATAATAGTAATAATCATTATTATTAATATTATATTTATTAATATTATTGTGACTACTTCAGATTTCTAGACTTAACAAAATATAAACTGTAAATATAATATTAATATAATAATAATAATAATAATAATAATAATAATAATAATATAACCAAATGGTTACTTGCATCAATAAAATAATAATAATAATAATAATAATAATAATAATAATAATAATAATAATAATACATATCTGACTACTTCAGATTTCTAGACTTAACAAAATATAAACTTTAAATATAATAATAATAATATTATTATAACAAAATTGCATCAACAACAAAAATAGTAATAAAGTAATAAAAAAACCTACATAATTTTAAGCACATAATAGCTCTACTACAAATACAACTACAGTAGTACTAATAAAAAAAAATTATATAGATCATAAAATCTACACGATTAAGCAATTTAAGCTGTGCACTATACACAGTACCATAAATAATGCACCAATCATAATCGCTTTATTCACGATCAAATTTAAATTCTTAAACTGTCAAGGACGCAAGAGACCCCCGATTGGGGATCAACGCTCTGACACATTAATAGCTGTAATTCAGAAACAAAATCCCTAATAACAGAAACAGCCAAACTGTCCTTCATCATCAGCTAAAAATAGCTTGATCTGCATGAAGGAGGAGCAGCTTCATTAATCACACACGAGGTGTAAAAGTTGTTGATGGTCTTATTAGGGCTCTGGAGAGCTTAGCCTACCAAAACTGAAGCACAATGAGGCTGTTTAGGCCAAACTTTGACTCAGCAGAGCTCACTGAGATGGTTTTTGGGAAGAATAGTGTAGACCGGTGTATTTAGAGCATATACTGCATACCTAAATATAGGCAAATCGATAGGGAGGTCGATATATCTCAGATTGTGTTCTGGAAAAAAATAAATACGCAGTCTTCCCAGAAATGAAAACTGAAGCTCTGAGACGAGGAGTTGAGAGATTATTATTAGATCAATATTCCGATTCGATTCAGACTTAAGTAAAGAAGTAGAAGAAGAAAACATACTGGCATGAAAAATAAACAAGATGAGTATTATTATCGGTGTTTACACATTAGTAATGACAATATATTATATAGCAATTTTAAATGATGATATTGATTCATATTTCATGACGATACATCCTAACACTAAATACTGGTAATTATGAACCAAACATTACATGTTGAAATATTATAGATATATAAGCTACAGTAATAATTCGAATTAAAGCATTTACGTACAGAATTGTTTTAGAAATTGAAACAAATCGATGTTTGTATGCATATATATACACATTGTATGTATATGTATAATTTATTCCAATGGCACAAATAACATGTACAAATTACAGCAATATAAATATTAACAATAAATAATCATATTATTTGTATTATTACAATTATTATTACAATTAATTCATAATTCATTGAAGAATTTTTATATATATTTTAATGTTTAATATAGTATTATTAAAAGAAGAAATTATTATTATTATTATTATTATTATTATTATTATTATATAATTATTGTTATTACTATAAGATTGAATTCAGTTTTAATTCTTAATCTGATTAATTAAATAAAAAAATTACTATAAAAATTATGAATATGACTATAAAATAGTTTAAAATAATTAAAAATATGCTTAACAATAACAAACTGTTATGAAGCAATAAAATGTACCAAATACAATAAACAATTACTATTATAAATTACTAATCATATAATAATTATACAATTATAAATAGTTTATAATTATAATGATTACGTTTTATATTATTATTATTATACATTATATAATATATTATTAGTAGTAGCATTATTAGTATTATAATTATTAGTAAATATTAATTTATAAATATAAATATTATTATAATATATAAAATAAATAAAATATAAATATTATTACTACAACACTATTATCCAATAGTTTGGTGTAGTATAGTACTATTATAATATATAATAATTTATACTTGTAATAAATGCATATATACTATTTAAATATCACACACATATATAAATGTTTGTGTTAGTGCATATAAGATTTCGAGTGTCTAAGCAATAAGATCATACCAGCGCAGATATTTAATGAACTTAACAGAAAGCTACTTTGGTGAATGGGTGGTTACTGAAGTGTTATGTGAGTCTTATTGATGGAGCAGTGGTGCATCTGAAGTCAAACACAGGCTAGAAAACACACAGCTCTGAAGGGCATGGAGAGGCACTGCCGCCCCCTGGTGCCATAGACTGACCTGCTGAGCCACCACACTATACACGTCCTGAGGAAGAGCACAGGGCATGAGGTTCACTGAGGTAGCGCCGATCACATCCCGCCCGAGGGCAGCATAGTGCTGGAGGCCATTACACGAACCGTCCTGACAGTCAAACACAGGACAAACACAGACTCTGCAGGTGAGCAGGGTAAAAACATCAACTAATAGCCATCAACATACTTCCCTTGTTGATTATATTAGGAACTGTAGAGGTTTTCTTTTCTTTTACATGTTTTCTAAAATGTATGTTTAAATATGTAAATGAGGCATCATTTCATTAAATATGCACTAATTTACATACATTTCTAGCACAAAAACCTAAACATTGGAGGTTTAAAATTATTGTTTCTATTTTTATGGGAATTTAGCACAAAAAAAGGTCTGTGCAGAGTCATTACATTTAAATAAATTACATTTAAACATTTAAATAAATTATATATTTAAATAAATTATATATATATATATAATTTATGTTTAAATGTTAAAATGTTTAAAACTGTGATTCAAAGTGGAATTCTTTTATCTTTAGAGTAAAATGATCCTTTTAAAATATGCTGATTTGCTGCACAAGAAATATGTTTGATGATTGTCATGAATGATATAGGTTTAATTAAGAAATACCAATAATATGTCAATGTTGTGGTTTTCAGCAAAGACTAATATAGTTAGTTACATTTGTGCATTGACCAGTAAAAGTTTACCCCTTCTACGAAAACACTTTGTTTTTCATTTAAGGTTTAAAATGTCAAAATTAAAGATCCTTAAATTTGTAATGTGGCTTTCGCATTTTTTTTTAAGTATACTTTTATACATGAATAATACCCTGATTTATGGTTTTACATAGTTATAATAAGCAAAACAGCTCTTAAAAAAAAGTGTATTGTTTTTATCCAATAAAATCGAAAAAGAATTGCCTAGGTAATTGATTATCAAAATAACCATTAGTTGTAGCCCTAATTCAGAGCATATGGGTGTCACGGTCATCGATAAGAAAATTATTTTCTGCTGCTAGAGCGACATTTGTATTAAACTGAACTGAACTTCAACAGTGACCTTTACACTAAACTGAACTGAATCGGTCTTAATTTAACTAGAACTACACCAGCATTCTATAACTACCCTGCCTGATTTGCTGTAACGTTCCTCTATCTGAAAAATTGTTATGGCTTTTTATTCTTTTTTTAAGCTGTTTTGACACAATCTACATTGTAAAAGCACTATAGAAACAAAGATGAATTGAATATAGAGAAAACTGCCTTGAGAAATAAGTACTGTAATAGAACTCATACGCAAATTGATAAAGTACGAGAAAATAAACTAATTTCAATAAACACAGTATTCTTTGGATGTTTTCTTTCCATCAGACCGAAATAACACTTTAAGAAGAATCTCCAAAATGACAGGTGCACCAATAAAAGGTGTTTTTGCCTGTAGCGCCTTGTCTTAATGGAAGAGAGAAAGCTGGCTCTCCATAATATATTTAAATGCTAATGTAAACATGCGGTACCTGATGTACAGGGAAACAGGAGATGAATTTGTTATGGTCGGGTGAGCGTGAGGCATTCGCAATCTCCATACAGCAAGCCAGAGCCTGCCACGGCTCATCTGCATTCATCCACCATTTGCGACCCTGCAAAATAGAGATGTGACTCTTTAGGGAGCCAGGGATGTGACAATCATTTCAATAAAACCCCAAAAATATGGCTCAGTCATAACTCCTGGCCTGCAGTGTGATACAGTAGGTTTTGGGAAATAGATACCAAAGAGAACTAGAAACTAGAAATGTAGCCAAACTGTACTGTCAAGAGGACTAAAAGTGGACTCACTGGACTCATACTCAGACAGACAGACAGAAAGATGTCATTCATAAATTAAACTTAGTCCCACAAACTCTAATTTACTTTCCTAGAAGACAATAACATTTACTCATGTAACCATTTGTAACCTACACAAGTAAATGAAAGCTTCTTACGTCAAGAGGATGGTCTGCCGAGTCCAGGATGTCCTCCATGATACTCTCAGCATACTCCAATCTCCCATCCAGCGAGCTCTGCTTCTTCAACCCCGTGAGGTTCACCAAGTGGATCTTCAACCAGTCAAGGCCTTTGGGACCAAGTGGTTGTCCCTCTGCAAACAGCAGCAAGGCCCTGGTCACGTCACTCCCAAGATGGTTAAAATAAGGCGGCAATGGGTAAGTACGACCTCGGAAGTCCATATTGTGCGGAAACCAAAAGATCTTGTCCCTCACATGGTTGGCAATGGACAGCTTATACAGTGCGTCCATTCGGAGGCTGTGCATCTCCGCTACCACCTTCTTGGCTTTGATACCCTCCCGTTTCATTAAGGCCTTCTCCGCCTGGGTGTAGGACGGGTCGTGAGTGTTGAAACGAGGGATTTCCGGAGCTTCGGATAGCGGTGGAGGGATTGAAAGCTTGTCGCTGCCTTTGTCATTGAAGATTGAGATGATGATGTCCAACAGAAGCTTGTTGATCTTCCAGGGACAGCTGCCCACTTGATTGAGGGAGTCCAAGACGGCATGGAGATCTTCATCCCGGGTCTTCTCCAGGAGAAGCTGGTGTTGGATGGCTCCATCGCTGGCGCGCATCAGTTTGGCAGGCGTCAGCAGGTAGGCACCACTCTTCGGGGACGTCCAGGGGACTGGTGGACACAGCATTGGCATGACATAGGAGTCAAATGTAAGTTTTGTCTCCGTCGCCTCCCTCTGGAGTTGTGTCAAAATCGGATGTGGTTTGATGAACCCAATCTGATGTGGAAAACAAATGGAAATCAAAGACTATAGGTCACATGTGTCAAACTTCCGGAGGGCCACAGCTCTGCAGAGTTTAGCTTCAACCCTAATTAAACACACCTTATCAAGCTAATTGAGTCCTTTGGGCTTGTTTGAAACATACAGGTAAGTGTGATGAAGCAGGGTTGGATCTAAACTCTGCAGGGTTGCAGCCCACCAGGAACTGAGTTTGACACTTCTGCTATAGGTCACTGCACACTGAATCCGACTTTTTGGTCAGACATTTTTGCACGTTAAAACATAAATTTAACGTCATGTTGCATCAATCACGTTTACACACTGTAACTTTGATTGGGCTAGAATGTTTCCCTTTTTTTCATTCAAAAAAAGGTTTGTTTGAGCTTAAGTCAAAATCTAGAATGCTGTCACTCAAGAGCATAAAGCAGAGCACTTCATGACAAACAAAGTGTGTAATATAAAGACAGAACGTGACAGATGGCTGAGAACCACTGCTGTAGACTACTGTATGCTGGTAAGGCTGTATTCATTGATAAGGCTGCTGTGAACCTTTCCAATGCGGCTGTTTCACCAGTGTCTGTGTCCATAACTTTAAGTGCCTTTGAGTCTCTGTTCAGGATTAATTAGTTTGGAAAAGTGTGTTATGTGGTTCCAGTATCACAAGCAAGTTATAAAATGTCACTGACTTCCTAAAAACAACTTTGAATTTTAGCATAATCCCATGCAGCTCTTTGACAAGGTGGTGAAGTCTCCTTCCTCTCCTTGCAATGGATTGACACAATATTTCATCTTTCTTTTTCTCAGTTACAAATATGTAAGGACATTTCCGACTTCAGTGTGCAAAAACCTTTACCTTGAAGGCATGTCATAAAAGGGAGATTAAACATGGACAATTAAATTCTTAAATGCTGTGACAGATCTACATGAATAAACATCTCTCGTTGCCAGCTCCCAGCAGCCCTGTTACCCATCTCAAATAAATCAGAGATGATTTGTGCGCGCTGCTGGTAAAGTGTTTATGGTGCACAACAGACATAACAGTCTTTGACAGCCAGATAAACAACTTCTATTCAAAGAGAAAGACAAAGCACATAAATGGCCACAAACTAGCCCCATGAACACAATAGGCATATTATGCAATGCAAAATGTGAAAACATGAATAAAATGGTAACACTTTACAATACGGTTCAACTGACATGAAATGTTTGTGTATTTATGTATAAAGGGATGAGTATTGGTCTAGATTTTCAAAAAAGAATAAAATCTCAAGGCTTCTGATTTGATTCTGGTAGAACTGGGGTTTTTTTATTCAATGGAAAGGATCTGAACCTCAAAATGAATTTCATGAATCAGTAATTCTGTATGCCAAATCCTGAAGATACCTAAAAGAGTTTTACCCCTGCTCCTTTAGAGCTATCCGTAAATATCAAGCGTTTCTGAACATCATAATTAGTTCCAATGTGTTTGATCAGGGTTGGAGGTGAATCTTGTAGGAAGGTGGATATACAGGAAAAGGGTATTTCGTCTTTTCAAAACATTTTAACCACGCTCATCACAGAGCTGGGCAATATGATCTAAAACCAAAACCTTGATTAATTGAACACTTTACCTATGGTTCCATTATTGAACCATTGTTTTATTTTCAATTAAATTATTTATTTACTTATTAATGGGGAAGGTAGAAGTGCTGGCCTTTGAATTGCTGATGTTCCCGTGCAATACCAAATAAACTAGCAACAAAGAATATGATTTACATGCAACACACATATATGAGAGAAAATATGGACTTCGGCTACATTTTGATTAATCGCCCAGCCCTAATTGGTCAACCACTTGGTCCAATTGGTCCACTGGGGCTAAAGCCTGGCAACCGACTTTTGTAAATGAAATGGCCACACCAATGTTTCCCTCATCATTTCCCTTTCCCTTTGATTGTGTACTTTCTGCACATCCTCATTCCTGCCTAAACTGGTCCAGTCAAGGCAGCCCAAGGGACCACTGGAAAATTTGAACCTCCATGGTGTCAAAGGCCTGCTGTTGTTTAGTGGATGCAGGCCAAGGCAAAAGTGTGACAGGCACTAAAATGTAATAATCTGTTTGTATAGGGCTCCTATTACGTGGTGTTTATGTGCATCTAGAGGGTGGTCACTGAGAAATAGGACCGATAATACCTAGACCAGGGATGGGCAAACTCGGTCCTGGAGGGCCGGTGTCCATGCAGAGTTTTGCTCCAACACTAATCAAACAGACCTGAACATGTTAATCAGTGTCTTCAAGACCACTAGAAAGCTACAGGCAGGTGTGTTTGACTAGGGTTGGAGCTAAACTTTGGCCCTCTAGGACCGAGTTTGCCCACCCCAGACTAAAGTATTCATGCTGCATGTATGGGTTTACTAAATAGAAAGAGTCCAAGTGACAATTAAAAAAAAACAACTGGATGTCACTGGTTAATATGTTTAGATTTAGTGATTGATTAACTAAAAAGTATTGACTCGTGTCATTGTTGTGTTAGACAAACTACACTGGTACTACACCTACTGTAAAAGAAATGGGTCTTTAAGATTTGTGTACTTATTGATTTGATTACACTGGCTGTATTTTAAGTAATTTGTTTATGGATGTAACTTGGCTGGCTGTGCTGTATGTTGAAGATTCACACTGTATTCCCCTTTTCTAAGATAAAATCTCAATGCAAGAACAACTGGATTTGTAAACCCATTTTACTGGTCTGAGCCTCAAAATGACAGAAGATAAGAATAGTCTTACTACAAGGTGGCATTTCAAATCAATGTCTTGAAAATGAACAGGAATCCACTTGACAGCATTCATGCTGCATAAATAATCCACAAACACGCTAAACTGAGAGCTCTTCCCTGCTGCACGGGCCATCTGCAAGCTCAGCGGAGGAACGGGAGTTAAGCTTCAGGTCTTTGAAGCCCACGGTGGAGGCCTCTGCCATGCCGAGAGCTAGGGCAGCAGCCTTGGAAATGAGATTTCCAGGACCAAAAGGAAAGTCTCCTGATCTTTTTCAGCTCTTCCCTCCTCCTTTCTCTAATCCCTCTGCAGTTAATCAACCGGGCAATTAAGGGGACAGTAAAAAAGAGATTAGTTTAGGCACAATCCGTCTTCCTCTGCTGGTCCGCGATCACTCGCACAGGAAAAATTATTCCATATTTCATGAAAACATGCGAGTCTGTGAGAGGTTTTAGAGGGTGAATGGACGGTTATGTCATGACTTTTAATGGACAGTCATTTGAATTCAAATGAAAGCTGTCTGGTCATGAACAGCGTTTAATATGGAAGCAAATACAAGCTAGTTAAGTCACGTGTCAAACTCAAGGCCCGTGTGCCAAATCTTGTCCGCCATATCATTTTATATGGCCCGTGAGAGCATATGATTCAAAACAAACACAAATTTGTGCGTGTGTTACATACAAACTGTGCAAACTGGGTGGCACAAATGACACAGAATGCACAACGTATTTTCCAAGATGGCACATAATTGGTTTGTTGCACATGTTTAAGATCTTCAACTAGTGGTCGAACAACTTGGATTTTTTTGACGGCCGACGACGATATCTTGGAAAAAACAGGGTGGCCGATGGCCGATATAATTTATTCAATATTTACATTAAAATTAAATAAAAATTTAAATAATTTGAAAATGGATAAAAAAAAAAGGTGTAAAATAAACATACTTAATTTCCTCACGCATATGAACTGCGTCTGACAGACGTTTCCACAACAATTTCAATGCACAAGCACTTTATTAGATCTCAAAGCTGGATCTTACAAAGTTTGCATGGTTTCTGAAATGAAATATCCATTAACCATTTAAAGATTTGTTTAAATGATATGAATGCGTATTTTCTGAATGCAGATGGCAAACAGTAAAGTATTATTTGGCTTTATTAATAATTAAAGCGATCGTTTTAATTGTTTTATACACATTTTAATTAATTTGTTTAAACAGTTCTATCTGATTATTATTTAGACTACGGAGTGGGAGAATATGCTCAAAAAAGAAAGGGAGAACACAAGCACAGTGTGCACAGCTGCAGCGCCACCAAATCAAAAGTCTGCCACTTCGTCAAAATAAAAGCCTTGAACGCATCTGATAAATGGATTCATGTTAAAATATCCTAGAGAAGTAACATCTATTTTACACTTATCCAAATACATGTATTTGTTACTTTAATATGCTATAATAAAATAGAGACAACGATTTAACAATATGTTAAGGAGTAGTAACATTTATACAGCCTTTTATTTATAATCAGCTATAATGCTGAAATGACACTCGTTTTAAGGTATGATCTAATTAGCCAACATTTCGAACAAAATGTAAGAAGTGCACCTCACAAAGAAGTCAAACCTTACCTTACGATTGCTGCGAAATGTGTACATGTGGTAAAGGACTGGGATGAGCTTCTTTTCTAGAGTCGGATTGAGGATGTTGCTCTGGATTTTGAGCTCGTGAACCATCATGTCTACCAGGAAACTTCCCAGCTGCACCATAAGAATCATTGGCCAAGGTGTGTCATCGCTTAAAAGAGACGGGCCGCTGTGCAATTCCATCTCAAGATTAGCCCAACACTCCCGCGGCAGCATGCCATTGGTCTACAATGTAAGATTTAGCGAGATAAATGTACAAGCAACTGGACATTTTAGACAAGAGCAAAACGAAGATGTGATTTCTGGTCAACCAAAGCTTGTACCTCAGTGTCGCTAGCAAGAAGTTCAGCATATGAGTTGTAGATACTCCTGAGCTTCTCCACCATCTGACTGTGACTCTTCTGCCGGATGCAATATAAGTTGTAGACTCGGTTTCCCATCTCATCAGCCATGAAGAGCAAAGATTCACCATTGGGCGAAAGTTTGTCTAAACTCTGAAAAAAATTGGCTCATCAAACTTTGGAGGATAAATATCAATTTAAAGATGTGACTAGTACATTAAACGGTACTTATAAGACATTTAACTCCTTTTTATTCCCTCTACTGAAAATTCAGCTCAAATCCCTATAGTCTATATGTTTAAGTTCATACCTGAAGCATGATGTTGACATATTCCTGGTCATCCAGGATGCACAGGTAAGGGTATACACAGGTACTCCAGGATTTCTGGCTGTTGTTGGACATCATCTGTTTTCTGTCCTTTAATGCCTGAAGGAGAGCTTTTTCCCAGTGCTTGCGCTGCTTTGCTAGTAATTCTCTCTATAAGATATGAATGCATTTCAGAGGTCTAAATATTTTGATTAAATAACAGTCAACATATTATATAGACATGAAAAACAGAGGATGACCACAATATCATGCAAGTTATTTATGTCCTACTGGGATAGAAGGGCAAAAAAAACCATTATTTTTTTATGTCACTTATTAGAGGAATACAGTCCTTCATAGACCTTCTTTGCCATGAAAACTAACTTAATCCTTAAAAAAAAATTTCCACTGCATTTCATTGCTGTCATTAAAAGGCCTGCTGAGATCATTTCAGTAATCATTTTGTTAACTCAGGTGAGAATGTTGACTAGCACAAGGCTGGAGATCATTTTGTCAGGCTGATTAGGTTAGAATGGCAGACTAGACATGTTAAAAAAAGGATGATGCTTGAAATCATTGTTCTTCCATTGTTAACCATGGTGACCTGCAAAGAAACGTGTGCAGCCATCATTGCGTTGCATAAAAATGGCTTCATGGGCAAGAATATTGTGGCCACTAAGATTGCACCTATAGCAACAATTTATAGGATCATCAAGAACGTCAAGGAAAGAGGTTCAATTCTTGTTAAGAAGGCTTCAGGGCGTCCAAGAAAGTCCAGCAATTGCCGGGATCGTCTCCTAAAGAGGATTCAGCTGTGGGATCGGAGTGCCACCAGTGCAGAGCTTCCTCAGGAATGGCAGCAGGCAGGTGTGAGCGCATCTGCACGCAGAGTGAGGCCAAGACTTTTGGAAGATGGCCTGGTGTCAAGAAGGGCAGCAAAGAAGCCACTTCTCTCCAAAAAAAACATCAGGGACAGATTGATCTTCTGCATAAAGTATGGCGAATGGACTGCTGAGAACTTGGGCAAATTCATGTTCTCCGATGAAGCCCCTTTCCGATCTGGAAAAAGGCTTGTCCGGAGAAAAAAAGGTGAGCGCTACCATCAGTCCTGTGTCATGCCAACAGTAAAGCATCCTGAGACCATTCATGTGTGGGGTTGCTTCTCATCCAAGGGAGTGGGCTCACTCACAATTTTGCTCAAAAAGCACAGCCATGAATAAAGAATGGTACCAAAACACCCTCCAACAGCAACTTCTTCCAACAATCCAACAACAGTTTGGTGAAGAACAATGCATTTTCCAGCACTATGGAGCACCGTGCCATAAGGCAAAAGTGATATCCAAGTGGCTCAGGGACCAAAACGTTGAAATTTTGGGTCCATGGCTTGGAAACTCCCAAGATCTTAATGCCATTGAAAACTTGTGGTCAATCCTCAAGAGGCGGGTGAACAAACCAAAAACCCACTAACTCAGACAAACTCCAAGAAGTGATTATGGCTCATATAATTATGAATTTGGCCCAGAAGTTGATTGAGAGCATGCTTAGTCGAATTGCAGAGGTCCTGAAAAAGAAGGGCCAACACTGCAAATACTGACTCTTTCCATAAATGTTATGTAATTGGCGATAAAAACCTTTGAAACGTATGAAGTGCTTGTAATTATATTTCCGTACATCACAGAAACAACTGAAACAAAGATCTAAAATCAGTTTAGCAGCAAACTTTGTGAAAACTATTATTTGTGTCATTCTTAAAACTTTTAGCCACGACTGTATAATAGTGTTGAACAGAGACTTTTATTTTGAAGCTTAAAATATAAATCAAAATTCTATAAATATAAAAGCATAAATTGGTTGTTAAATTAACCCATACACCGAGCAGGGGGTTAACACATTTCTTATGGAGTGGATTAATGTTTAAATTTTAAATTATACAGTTCAATCAATGAGTTCTGGCGGTGGCCCAATGCATGTTATGTTCAGCTGATGTATACGACAGATAACACATGTCATAAGACGTATTCATGTGAAGCTCCGGGAATAGACGCCTCTTGCGGGAAACACTTTCCACAGTTTGTTTACCACAGAAAACCATGACAAACAAGAACACTAAGTTTGGTGTTACTGTATAACATTAACAGTACATTACTCTTACAATGCCAATTCATTTTTGGGTAAACTAATCCTTTAAGCCAGTAGTGCCTAAACTCTGTCCTGAAGAGCCGGTGTCCTGCATAGTTTAGCTCCAAATTCCTTCAACACACCTGCCTGGAAGTGTCTAGTATAGCTTGATTAGCTGATTTAGGTGTGTCTAATTGGGGTTGGAACTAAAATATGCAAGACACCGGCCCTCCAGGACCAAATCTGGGCATTCCTGCTTTAAGCACATTGAGAACATTGTGTTATAAAGTTCTCCACAGTAATAAAAAGTATAATATATTGCTAATATTCTACAAAAAAAATTAAATGCTCATATTCAAATCTGAGGGTACTAAAATTATTGTTGATAGTCTAGCTGACAAAAAAAACTGTTGAAATGCCTGATAAAGTACTCTATTTGTCTATTTTACATTACATCGCAGCAGCACACTGAATCTTTGGAGAGAGAATGTGCTTAATTGTCACGAAAACAAAGTGCCTTAATGCTCCTAAAATAGGCTTCATTATCAATTCATTACATGCTTCAAAATACAAATTATATAATTTTTTTTGGGGTGCTATTGGACATTCTGGACTGTTTTCATGAGATTCTACCAATTTTGGCTTTTGCGTTACATCACATTCTCTGCTCTTCTGCAGCCTGTGGCTATAGAAAGTAGAATCTCATATAAATGTAGATGTGAATTTTATGCACAGCTCAAATCGGGTTCAGTGGGCAGTCAGTGCCATCCTACTGAAAGTGGGTCATCTCTTTATTGGGGAGGTTTTCTGTTTCCCAGCTGACTGGTGGAGCAGGAGGATGTGACACAGATCGGCTATGCTGACCCTCCAGTGGAAAGGTGCATCTCTCACAGGGCCATGTGGAGACGCATTAAAATATTCTTTTCCTTTAAACCCTAGCGCAAATGTTTCAGGACCACATGGGACCTTTTTTTGTGAACGAACACAGACGGTGGAGCGAATGGCAGCTTAGAATGAAGCTGGAATGAGGGAATACAGCTAGTTTGAATGCATGAGCTGGAAACTTTCACAAATGCCTGTGTTTAGCCAATGCATCGTAGCTTAGGTGCAAATCAGGATCCTAAAAAAATACGATGTGTTAACTGTTGAAAGGAAAAACCGACACGTGTATGGGATTTTGAAAGGCCTCTTTATGGCAGTTTCCTATGTTTGAGGATTCCCACTGTGCTTGTTTCAGAGAAACCAGTCATAGCAATATTAATTCTGGCCTATAAATGAACATAAATAATTTGGTATAGGGGAGAGTGGGGTAAGATGTGCCACTTTTTACTTATGTTGGCTGAGAGAGATGAAGGCAAAGCGACTTTTCCAAATAAAATGTGGTCCAACTTATACCATGCGAGAACTGAATTATTGGAGAATTTGTCTTAAAATTTTTTACAGCATATTATTGAAATGTTTATAGATATCTGAATGTAGTATTCAGCATTTTGAAACATCATGTGCTGTTTTTGAATTCCAAACATACTACCATTTGTTTAAGCCATTGGCACATCTTACCCCAAAGCTGATGTATCTAATGATTATCATCTATTTGAAACCCAATCTCAACCAAGTTTGACACAATTTTTAATGTTAGCATTCTGCTTTTTCAAAAAAACAACAACAACAACAACAAAAAATCAGGTTGTAGATTCATACCATGTGGGCCATGTTTTCGGTGACAGGCTTTAAGGCCTCCACTGAGTCAATGGTGACCGTAGTAGCTCTCTCCATAGCCAGCTGAAGATTAAACCGATCCTGCAGTTCTTTCAGGCTGTAGTCTAGTTTAGGATAAATGGCTTCTTCCCTCTGAAACACACAAGACACGAATCAATCATAAAATGATCATCGCATTGTTGCTTTGTTAATGGAAAGTAGTAGTTTTAGATTCAAATACAGATCTACACGTTTTATTCGTTACATGCTGTTTAAATGTATTGATAACATTTTACTTAATTTTTTTTTTACTTGTTACACTTATAATCTCAAATGGAATTGGTTTTGGAATGTAACAATTTAAAGTAAGGTTCATTTAGTAGTTAATTCTCTAAATATATTGCTTGTCATTTCTTTCTAGATACGGTATTTTTGTATCTATGTTAAGCATACAGCTGCTCATTGTTAGATCAAGTTAATAGTTTTTTTATTTCTTTGTTTAACACATGGCAGATTTTATGTTAATGAGAACAATGACAACAATAAACACGTTTAAAGGTATTTTTTTAATGTTAATCAAAGTATTTAATTAATTAAACATTTCTATGAGTTATATTGGTTGAATAGGTTGGAGTTTGCATATTCTCCCCTTGTTCACGTGGGTTTCCTCCGGGTGCTCCGTAGTGTATGTGTGTGCGCGCGCATGTGAGAGTGTATGGGTGTTTCCCTGTACTGGGTTGCAGCTGGAAGGGCATCCGCTGTGTAAAACATATGCTGGATAAGTTGGCGGTTCATTCTGCTGTGGCGAGCCCTGATGAACAAAAAAAATAAGCCGAAGGAAAATGATTGAATGAATGAATAATGTTTGAATTCCACCTGAGATTTTTCTGTTCAATATAGATAAATACAACAACACACGGCTAACTGAAGTGTTATTTAATTACGTTGACTTTCTAATTTTGTATAAATTTATCATACTTAAAGGAATTGTACTAAATTAAAATGTTTAACTCACAGTAAGACTATTAGTCGGAACTAATTGCAAAACATTATAACGCCAGTAATGCTTAAGGCTTGCTGGCAGAAGTAATGAGCTTTGTGTTGTTGTGTGTCTAAGAAAATTCTAAATAAGAGCTGTAAAATAATGAGCGTTGAGAATGGCTCATCGCCAGAGGCTCACATTTAATATTACAGCCTCCTTATAACTCGATATGAAGGCTGAGAGGTTTTAAATCTCATTAGGATGAACATAAAAAAAACCCAAAATGCATCATTCGACAGCCAACTATGAAGACTGTTTAATTCAGCCTATCACTTCCTTATGAGGCCTGATCGAAAGAATCCATTGCACTTTATGGCCCAATAAAAAAAAAAAAAAACATCATTAAAGGCGCACTTATATTCCCAAAAACCAAGCTAAAAACCACCATGCGAATGTCAAATGTCAAACGTATTTATTCAGTCTCGTAACTTCCACATACGGCCAATTAAAATCCAATGAGGTTGAACGGTCATACTCTCCGTGGTCTGGCTGTTGGCCAAATGTGCGGCCGCAGAAAATACGAACTGTAAATATGACATATATTATAGCAACAGCTTGCTAAGTGGTGCGGAGATCGCGTTAATGTGGGCTGTGCGTTGACATGTGCAGTCATTTATTATTCGAAGGGAGGCGTTGCTGGACATCTGGGAATTATCAGCAAACACATTGTGGAGCGAGTCAGCTGGAGCGTTAATACTCACAAGCAAAGAGAGGGATGGCTAAATCTGTCCTCAACAGAGATCACATGGACGGTGGCCAAAACAAGCACAAAGGTTGTGGAGGGATAAATCATGCCCATGGCGGCAACTACTACAGCCCAGCCAAGCAGAACACAAGATGCAGTTTTGTGAATATAGCGACGATTCGGCAGAGGCCCATATTTCTACAAAGCCATGGCCCTGACACGGAGAAACACGCATGATGAACCCAAGAGATAGGGAAGTGTCGGTCCAATCTTTAATGTTTCAGTGCAGAAAGAGGCTGTGCTGGGAGGCAAGAAAGGGCATTTATGGCAATGCAACTGTTGGAGAAAAGTCTGGTGCAACTGCAAACTATTGGTGCATTCGAAATGGTTACTTCTCTATTACATAGTATGTGAAAAAACTTATGTAAGCCGAATAGTAGGTTCGAATCGTATTTGAAAAACAGCAGGTGAGAAGTACTCAGATGACCTGCTACTACCAGCGAGGTTCTGAAATTTTCAGTACATCCAATCGTCCAAATGGGAACCAACGCAACTGATGTGTGTAGGTCATGTGATAACGAAAACATGGATGATGTACAATGTCAAAAGTCCATTAATACTCACCCAGTTCTATTTCAAACTAAATAAAACAAACTTTAACAGTTTCAAAGTACGTTCAATTTCAGATTAAGAACCTACAAAGGTTGAGATGCAGTATATGTCATTTTGATATTTTTGATACATTTGGGGAGGTATAAATAGGTGGTATTTAGTGCTTACTTAGTGCTTACTGATGGGTGATTAATTGTTTTTATGATAAAACTTGATAACTTCTGCCATATGAAACTTTGCAAACATGTGCTTCCCATAAAAGAATCATTCAACTAGTAATAATACCTGTACTACTAATTAAATTAAGTTTTTCCAGCAAAACAAATGCTAACAAAAAAGCTAAGCGAGACAAAGCAAAGCTGGACAAAGCAAAACACAAACAAAAATTAAAACAAAATAAAGCAAAGAAAAAAGGTAACTAAATAAAGTCAAGAATGTTAAGCAACACAAAACAGAGAAAGCAAAAAGAAAGCTAAACAAAGCAGACACAACAAAAACAAACAAAAGAACAAAGCAAAGCTAGATGACAGAAAAATAAGAAGGGCACAAAGCAAACAAAAATCAAACAAAAAGCAATCAGATCCAAGCAAACAAAACAGAGATAAGCAAAACAAAGATGCAAAATAAAAATGAAAGCAATGCAAAACAAAGCAAACCTAGATGAAAAGCGAAGCACAACAAAGCAAAACAAAACTAGACAAAGCAAAAAAAAGCTAAAAGCAGAACAAAGCAAAAAACTAAATACAAGCAAAACAAAGCATGCAAAGGAAAATGTTATAATTAAAAAAAAATAAAAATCTTTAAAAATAAAAGAGCAAAACAAAGCACAGCTAGACAAAGCAAAGCCTTGTTGGGCATCTCTGAAAAGCTTGTACCAGAAAGTCATTACTGATTTGCACTGAGAGTTGCACATTTCCATCTCAGACCTTCACATGACCCAGTTCCTCTTTACTAGAGGAACTTTTATTCCAGGAAAGTTTCCATTGAAGGTGTTAGGCGAGGTGTGGATTACAAATGGGCTTATGTGCACCTGCGGTAATGAATCAGTGGGGAAAATCGGGGATGACGGGGAATTACTTGTGGGGCAGACTGGCCCAATAAAAACCCCCCAGAATTACTTGTGGGGCAGACTGGCCCAATAAAACCACCCCAGTGTGCCCAAAAATAGTGAGGGCACCTGTGTTTGAAGGAATTATATAGCAGATGACAGCTGACACTGTAGTGAAACTCATCATTTTGACACACAAGACAAGTTTGGGCAGGTCTTTCAGCGCTGCCCGAGAAGACAGGTATATAGTTTTAGAAAACACACCACCTGTTTTACAGTACCAGCCTGCATTCCAGTTACATTTTAGTAGAGCAATTAAATTGTTTTAAAACAATTTCACAAACAATGCATGATAACACAACACAAATGCTCAAACTTCAATATAACAAAGTGTTATGAGAAGAAGAAAACAACCTGGGTCATTTATGGACACTAAAATAAGGGGTGACGTTTTTGGGTGTTAAAAAAAGCAAGCACAATTGATAGAACAAAATTTACAAAAATATTTTAGAACAATTACTAGAACTGTATCTTATACATAAAATCATTTGTAATGTGTAATGAAACAAGAAATGACATAATATTTTTTTTAATTTATACACTACCATTCAATGCTTTGGAGATAAAAACACACACAAACAAATTAAATAAAATACTTTAAAAGGATGCAAATTCAATATTTTATATTAACATTTTAAAAATGCATCTTTAATAAGTGTACAATGGTTAATATAAATAAAATGAATAAAATAATACTTTAAATCATCGAAGAGCAGTTAAACAGATAAAAAGTGAAATATAAGTATAATATAATCCAAGCACAATATAAGTATAATACAAGTGTAATATAATATGATAAAAGTACCTTAGCATAAAATTGTTTCACCAACGGCAGAGAACAGACAGGCTGATGTTTGGATACAGAGGGTTGGAAGTGGGGTTTCACCAATTGGACGGCCCTCAGGACCATTTCTCTCTCATCCTTTTTAAACACGCACTGACTCAACACATCATCCACAGACAGGCCATCTGCCCCCATCTGCTGTAGACACCTGCAGGGACCAGAAGAGAAATTAATTCAAAATAATAATAATAATAATAATACTAAAAAAGAACGTTGAAATTGTATATTATAACGTTTACTATGGGTTTTATTGTCAAATTTCCATTAATTACATCTTGAGGCTAATGTTAACCGTTGACTCAAATTAACCTTACATTATAACATAAGATATTTTAACTTGCATTACATTAAACCTACTTAACATACCTCATATGTACTTTTGTATTTAATGTATTTAAGCTGTGATGACTTACTGATTATCAATTTTTTTTACAATGTACTTTCAAAATATACTTCTTTTGATAGTATAAACATAGAACAGAAGCTAAACACACACAAAGATTAAATATAACTTTGCCTTAAGTGATTTGTTCTCATAAAATGACGCTGATAATGCAAAAGAAGTAAAGGAAATGTCTCATAATGAGCAAACATCTCCAACCATGGCATCTGTTCTCATAGTGCTGCACACTGTGGGCTTTTTGGAGCAGAATATAAAATATTTGCACTGACACAGAGAATGTTCTGCTCTCTTTGGTCGTGGGTGTCAGATAGGTCGCTGCCGCATGTCCAAAAATTACAAGGCCGTGTTTATTCAGACAGAAAAAGTGTGAATAAAGTCAAAGCCCCACGCATCTGGACTGCTGGCTGTTGATGTAAAGCTGTGTTCCTGTCGTGAACAGAATACAAATTATAGTGCACTGGAAGAGCAAATGAGAGTCTGTGCCAGGGAGATTAGTGGAGAAACAGCTGACGACAGACTAGCAAATTATTATTGAAAATACAATTAATGCACTGTTATGCAGTCGTGACGCACAGTAATTATTTCCAATGTAATTATTCTTTTTATACACTATTTATTTGGAAATTCTTGGCATCGGTCTAATATTATTCTAAAAACTGTCTAAAAATTGGTTATTGCTTATTAATTGGTCATTGGTTTGTAGGAATGTAAATTATCATATGAAAAACATGTATTTTTCACCAAGAAGGCCCATACAGATTCTGATAAGATCAGGACCTGGCTAAGATGTGTGTGTACCTGGGGGGGTTTAACGATGCGGTCACATATTAATTGGTCAGTTTGTATGTCTCAGTATTTGGGCTTTGGTCACATGGTCAAGAAAAATACAAAATAGGTGGTAAACTTTGCTCTTGCTCTTTTCCTGCTCTGGAGCCTTTCTTCGCTGGCTAGTGCTATCTGGCTCTTTCTTTGGGTCTTACTCTCTGCTTTCTCTCTCATGTAACTTTTATTACATTTAAGCTGGGTACAATTAATATCATGTTTTTTTATCATTTCATGTTTTATCATTTTATACAGTTATTTTGTAACTAATTCAGTTGTAACCATAACAAATTATTGTCATTAAATCATTTCACTTTCAAGTATTTGTGAACACTGAAATACAATACAATCACATAATAGCAAAGCTCTCCCACATTTTTAGCTATTATAACCGCCCTTATTTCCATTTTTGGTATAAGATTGCAGAGGAATGGTTTGACTAGAAATGTACAGTTTTTCACTATCATACTGATAACTTTTTGGTCATTCAGCAAAACTACAGTTTGAACCGCTGTAATTAAATCCCATTCTTACAGGTAAAAAAAATTACACTGCTACACTTGATTGGTTGATTGGTTGATTGACTGATTGATTGATTGATTGATTGATTGATTGAAAATTAATTTTGGGCCATTTTAATTTTACTTCCATCAAAAAAAAAAAAAGGTAATATTTTACAATATATACCTGTTTTAGAGTATTTCGATGATTTGATCAAACAAAAGCAGCTCTGGTGTATCTACTCTAACAGTATTCTAATAATCGAGAAGACATTGCCTAGTCTGAACACCCAGTTAAAGGGATAGTTCACACAAAGATGAAAATTTCACACTCAGAATTGTAAGGGCTGACATAAAATGATCCATTACTCCAAGATTACAACTTCGCATTGTGTAACTGTAGCACAGCGAACTGACGGAAACTCTTAATTTTTCTCTTCAACTGTTCTCTACAGTTAACAGCTGTTGCAGGAATTTTACAGCAATTTACCATTATTACGGCGAGAAAGTGACAACCGGCCTTTTGATGGTAAAAATAAAAAACATAAAACCAAAACATGATGATGATGATGCATTGAGGTCTTATGAAGCAAACACTGTGGCTGTGCAAAAAAAAAAAAAAGAACATTGTTTACAACATTATTCCCTATATTTTGCCATTATTATGTATTTCAGATGTTGGGAAAACTGTCATGACCCGTTTTCCTCTTGCTTCCTCTTGCTACTCTGAAAGTGTCAGTAGCTGTTGACTTGTCTACTGAATAAGAAGAAAAAAAGTCACCGGTATCTTGAATGGCATGGCTAAATCAACTGCAAAATTCTTATTTTTTGGGTGAACTATCTTGTTGATTACTTTCAAGTCTTTCTGATCATCAAAGATGTCATTTAAAGCAGTAAATGTGAGAAATATGTCACAGTTGTTGATCGGAAATTCCATGGTCTTTTATGTATTTAATGTTACCGCATAACAGTTAAGGCCACCTAATTGTGACCATTATTAAGACTTTAGATTGAGGTAAATTAGTTGTTTAAACATATTTACTCATGTATGTCTGAAACCAGATGATGTATTTTACACTTCCGTGAGTCTCCAGGGCAGACTGGGTTATTCCTAAAGCATGTCTGAGGATGCAGAAATTCCTCAATGGTTTCCTAAGCAACAGGCTCCCTCGGGAATGGAAAACAGACAGGAAAAGCTGAGTCCTCAGTGCCCTCTAGTGGCCACACAGTCAGTAAATGAAGCCATCGAGGATGGTGTGAGACTTTGAGAAAAAGACATTACTGTACACTTTACAGAGTGTGACAGAGGAAAAAAAATCACACCATTACCTCATGAGGGTTAAACTCAGTACTGCTGTAAATGTTAAACACTGAGCTGATGCCACCCTGAGATCTGTATCTGTGACCGAAAGCCTTGTTTTACAGGCTGATCTTTTGACAGGGACAAAAGATGCTGATAAATGAACTAGCTGGTGCCAAGGAGTGAATTAAAATTTTTTTTTGCTTTTCATTAATTAATCAGTCAAGCAGAACTGACATTCTGCTGGAGACATTTAAAACCATGTTACACTATTAGTTAATATGCTGAATAAGCTTTAAGCTTTTATTTCTTTTATTTAAAAAAAACCACAAACACACACACACACACACACACACACACACACACACACACACACACACACACACACACACACACACACACACACACACACTTTTTGTCATTTATGCTAGTTTTCCTAGTATGCAATATTCAGTATTTGCATTTTGTAACAGAAATGTTAGTACTTTTTTTAAAACTACGGTTCGATTTTACATAGAATTTTTATGTTTTTGCTATTATCATCATTAGTTTTGTGTTTACTTTAGATTTTCTATTAGTATTTTTTCAAACTTATTTCCGTTTCAGTATTAGTATTAAACTAGTTTATTTCAAGCCAACATTTAAATTTCTATATTTAAACTTTATTTCTGTTTTATTTCAATGAATGGATTTGATTTTATTGATAATTCTGTTTCAGTTAACAATAACAATGCAAGAACATCATACCTTGATGAGATAATTGTTGCATTTAAAAAGAAATCTTAATTTTTGACAGTTAATAAATTAGAACATTGACCATTTATCATTCATCACAGATCACATGAAAAAAACCCTGCTACATCAAGTTGAATATTTACAAACCAAATCTAAATGTGATGTGAATTCAGATTCAAATGCTTTAGGTGTGAACAGTTGGATTAGTATATGTGATACTGTATGTCCACATTTCCAGGTTTCCATCTTATCTTTCCACACCAACAGCTCTTGGCATCTCTGATATTTACAGCTGATATTGACTACATCGACTGTCATCGCAAACAAAATGAACGTGTGAACTGTTTGTTCTAAAGATCGTGACTTGAAACCAAATCACCTTTATGTGGAGAGAGGATGGCAAGTTAGGATTGCACTGAAGGATGCAACAACCGTGCCGCATGAGAGCTGAAAGACAAATTGAAAGTGTGGCAAGGAGAACAAAGAGAGACAGATGGGTAAAAAATAGGCTCCTGTGGGGTTTGTAGAAAGAGGATTTCCACTGGACGGCAGTGTTTGCCATCAGCTCACAGTGATCGATTGCCCAAACAGCTGCCACAAGCCCCCTTGTGCCTGTCCTTTGGTTCTGTTATTGGGCAACAACAGCATATTTCCCTCAACAGATACCTTTAACACTGATTAAATGTGGAGATATATGCAGATGCACAGAAGTTTAATATAATCAGCTGGATCACTTGTAATGGTTGCAGAAACTATGCCTACATTCAAAGATGCAAATAAAACTGAAATATTGCATTTGCGAATAAAGCACCATTTCATGTTCAATGAGATTAAGAGAACAAAACAGACCATTTCTGATAAAATGGCGCCAAATATCAAAAAGAAAAATAGAATTTGCTGCAGTTGGAGAAGCCACTGTGGACCTTTTTTCTTATATTATAAATTACTGGCATCTCAGAGGACGAAGAGCTTCCTCTACTGTTAAAAACTAGCCTAGAACACCATTTGCTGTTTAAAAACTATCCTTTAGTGCCCTCTACTGTTAAAAACTAGCCTAGAGCACCATCTGCTGTTAAGAAACTATCCAAGTGCTTCCTCTACTGTTAAAAACTAGCCTAGAGCACTATCTGCTGTTAAACAAACTATCCTTGAGCGCCATCTACTGTTAAAACTAGCCTAGAGCACCATCTGCTGTTAAAAAACTATTACTGAGCACCCTCTACTGTTAAAAACTAGCCTAGAACACCATCTGCTGTTAAAAAACTATCCAAGAGCTTCCTCAGAAATCTCAGAATCAAAGGAGAATTTCTAGAAGTAATGCAATCTTTTAAAGAAGTTTAATAGATGCAGTACGCTAATATTTCAAGTTGTTTTAAAGAAGCATTTTCTAAAAGGATAACTTTGCTTTCTTTGTGTAAACTTCGAAAGCCTACGTTTGTGAAAGCAGTGACATCATATGCATATTATGCATTACACATTCAGTCTGTAGGCAACGCATGTGCACTTGAAAACCAAAACAACAATGAATATAAGACCAAATCCAGTGTTTGTTTACTAAATAACATTGCCATCTACTGGCCTGGCATAAATAATACAGCATTGTTGTCTCTTTTTTTTCTTTATTTTTTAAAGATCCAAGTGAATGGAATCCTCTTGAGCATGTTGTCAACTAATCACAACATCTTTGAACCTTTTTCATTTTTAGTACATTGTGATAATGTGAAAATGTAGACAGGTCTTATTTCTGTTAGACAGAATAAATAGCTATTATGGGAGACTATGAAATTTGTAGATTTAAATGCACAAACATTAAAAAATAAAATAAAAAAATAAAGCAAATTTTGCAGATTAAATGAACAGCCCTAATTAAAATAAAAGACAATTTAATATATGTGATTATGTAAAAAAATAAAAATTAACAAGTGAGAAAAAAAAAAACATCAAAACAACAGATTTTTGATCTGGCCTCATTCTGTCAGGGAGCTCTGCATATAAATGCAAGAGAGGAGGTGTTCATCTGCTAAATTCCTCTACCCAGAGACAAGCTGCACACAAAACAAATAGATGACCAGAGAGAAAATGGCGGTCCACTGAGTTAATGCTCTTTAGATGAATGACCACAATTTGAATTTCTATTTTTGGCGGCGGTCAAGACTGCCTCAGAATAATCCTATAGTGATGCGGATAAATGGATCAGCTCATAGATGATTTATTCACAAAAACAGCATATATATGAGCATCGTTATGAACTTGCAAGCTTATAAAATTATTTTGGATTCTTAAATGAAATGTGAGGAAAACATTAACGTGGCAAGAGGCTTTGTTTTGAATGAATTATTGAATTATTGCAAACTGCAACACTGACATCTAGAGACACAATCTGGAAGTATCAATCAATTTAACATGTTTATGTACTCATTTCTGTACATTTTAATGCTTTAAAATAATATTTCAATGTCATCATAGGACATTTACAAATGTCTTACCATTTCTTATTTAATTCTCAAAATATAGAATTAATTGTGGACTAAAACAGGAGTATATTATTTGATCATGACAGCAACCGTGTAAGCTTTAGAAAAGATCTTTTGGCCCAAGATGCAATACAAAAATGGTGATGCACCATCTGTTGAATTCAACTATATACATAGTTAAATTGAGGGTCACTTTCTGGTAGGTTTTTACCTGGTAATGGCAGCTGTTTCACAGCTTTCCATGCGGCCCATGCACTCCAGAGCAGCACAGTAAGACGTGACATTGGGTTTCATACCAGCTTCTTCGATCAGAGAAAACAGGCGACGAATGTGATTTATGGAACCCTGCAAAGCATTAAAAAAAAGAACAAATCTTACAGAACAGCACTGAATAATATTTTTTAAAACATCTGAATATCATATAAATGTGAGATCATAGGAGAATTAATTTATTAAGTTATTTTTATAATAGAAAAAATTATAGACTAAAAGCAGAAGAAAAATATATTACTTAATTATTACTTATATTACTTAGGGTGGTCTGTAATATTGAAAAACACGTTTAAATATTTATGGATTTGTTTTTCAAATCAATAAATTCAGTAAAGACAATAATTAAATCTAAAGTGATAAAAATCTAATGTTATGTTTAAAAATAAAACTTTTAAATAAATACATTTTTGCATCATAAAAAATGTATATAGTGAAAAATGTACATTTTGTTTGTTTGTTCCATGGCATTCATAATTCAGTGAGATAATACAAAAATAAATAAATAGAAATGACAAAATCTTAGACATCTAAAACATTAGATATGAAAATTGAGGTAAGTAAGAATTTTTAAGAAACTAATTCATATTTTTAAACCACAAGGATAAAGTGATTTTTATCAAAATTGTCTTTTTTTCATAGCATTAATATAAAAAATGCTGTTATTTCGAACTCTCTATTCAACACCGAATCATTAAAAGCACAACATGTTTTTAGCATTACGAATAATCAGAAATATTTCCTAAGGATCATATCAGCAATATTAAAATGATTTCTAAAAGATCATGTGACACTGACTGAAGTATTGATGCAGAAAACCCATTTTTTACATTCACAAGAATAAACACTTGTTAAAACACACACAAAAAAATATTGCTTTAATCGTAAAAAATATTCCACAATATTACCATTTTACAACTTGAGGTATTGTATCATTATTGTGGAAAAAGAGATACAAATGTGCATACATACCTTTTTGGCCCACATCCGCATGACGATGTTGTAGGCGCTGATTGACAGCTGCGAGCGTCTGGAAAGCTGACGATGATGAGACAGCAGGTATTTCTGAGCTCGAGACACATCGTCAAGAAACACACAGGCCTCCAAATAGCATCGAATCCGGAGATGTGGATACTCATAGCGGTTTCCTTCTTTATCCACTAGTAGCTTTTCAGGAGCGGCCACACTAACATCGAGCTCTCCTTCATTAGCCAGTGCTTTACCTGAAATGTCTGAAAACAAGCTAACTTCACCACAGTGTATTTTTTGGAGATCTGGAAACTTAACCGGTAGTCTTTCTGAGACTTTTTCGAAGTTTTCTACAACTTTTAGTTTTTTTTGCGCAGTGTTTGTGGCAGATAATGTGGTTTTAGAGTCTTCTGCTTTAGTTTCCGTCTTACTGCTTTGGCCCGTCTTAATGATCTTTTTAGAAGTTTTGGTTTTGGGATTGATCCACACTTCCCGCTTGAGTTTCGCCATCCAGCGAGTTGCGTGAGTATTAGAAGGTGTGCCACCTTCAGTTAAAGTCTTTTTTTGAGTAGACGGACCGCTTTTAAGCATTTCTGCTTTTTCTCCTGGCAGGTTCTTCTGACTTTTCCCAGGTGATGTTTTCTTTGCTCTCTGCTGTGCTTTGATGATTTGCACCTTTGAACGTTTGACGTCTACAACGGCGTCAGATTGCAGCTGTTGGATTCTGGCCTCTAGAACTGTGAAAAAAAGAAAGAAAAAAAAAAAGGAAAACTGAAGTGCACATGATGGCATTACATGTATATAAAGACATACTGCAATTGAGGCTTTTGCATGAAGTTACATTTAATTTTTACATTCTAACAAATATAGTTAATATACATAGTATATAAATATACAGCCCTCCTGAATTATTAACCCACTCTGTACATTTTTTCCCAATTTCTGTTTAACGCAAAGAATTTATCAACATGTTTCTAAACAATCATTTTAATAACTAATTTCTAATAACTGATTTCTTTTATCTTTGCCATGACGACAGTACATAATATTTTACTAGATGTTTTTCAAGATATTAGTATTCAGCTTAAGGTGTAATTTAAAGGCTTAACTAGGTTAATAAGTCTAATTAGGCAAGTGTCCCAAAGGTTTGTTTTGGTTTGTTCTGTAGACAATCGAAAAAAATATTGCTCAGGGGGGGCTTATAATAATGACCCTAAAATGGTTTAAAAAATATTTAAATCTGCTTTTATTCTAGATGAAATAAAACAAAAATAACTTTCTCCAAAAAAAAAAGCGTATTACAGAAAATACTGTCAAAAATAATTTGGGAAATACTTGAAAAAGAAAAAAAATATACAGGAAGGCTGATAATTTTGACTTCAACTGTACATATATAGTAGCGAAAACCAGATTATTTTACTTAGGCCACTGGCAGATTATGCTGCTTGTTTTAAGGAAAGACTCACTTGATTTTGATTTATTATTTTTGAAAACATTATTGTATTTCTTTTTTTTTTTTCTTGTCTTGATTTAAGAATTTTTTTTTAAATCTGGAGTAGAAAGAGACAAAAACTCTATGTAACAAAAGCTATTTTTCAGTGAACATATAATGACTAAAGAGATCCCACATTTAGACTTTATACTAGTGATTTAAACACCCCTATAACTACTTTTTAATTAATGTAGAAACAAAAAAGCAGCATATCTTTGAACCTTTATCACTGAAAACTTTGATCTACATCGGTGGTGTTGCCTATGCGGAGTTATTTTTAGGCTGTAGCCCAGTCTTAATAAAAAATATTTTTCTAAACTTGATTGTTGTCTACTTAACAGGGTTTATAACCAGATCTGGAGCAACCCATCTGGTACGTTCATGCTGATCAGAAATTTGTCATTAAATAAATTTTTGTGCAACTTTCATTCATTTTAACACATTTGTTTTTTAGCTATAGTTGATTTAACACTATAATTATTACTTAAAATGTCTTATATTTATTCTTATAAAACAAAACAAAGTTGGATAAAACCCTTGACAATGTTTGCTATTATTTTCAAATCACTATATAAACACTTTTACAGGTGTGAAAAGTAGCATCCCATTCTGCTATGCATGGGCCAAGAAAATAAAAATAAAAGTGTAACCTGAAAACTGAAGTTATCAAACTGAACTAAATAGCTGAAATAAATAACATGATGGGTAATAATAGTGTACTGTGGCTGTCAACTGGACAATTTCACGAAAAAAAAAAACTACCTACAAAGCCTACTAAGTTGCGCGTTATCCTTGCCAAAATTTACCAGATTTTCACGGTAACAACTGATTTATTTATTTTCACAAACTTTGACAATAAATGTGGCACACCCACAGTTTTTTTTTTTTGAGAAACACCAAGACTCTTTTTTCTATAAGAGTCAACTATAGTATCAACTAAAGTACTACCAACTTGAAGCAAACTCCGATGCATGACTATTTTATCACTGTAAAATATAAACTAGATTATTAGCAATAACCTAATCATATCTAGATTATTACTGAGAAATATAACCAAATTACAATATATAGCACACGAAACCTTACCTGACTAAACAGCAAACTGATGCAAAGCAATACTGTACAGGCTAGTAAATCTGTTTACTAAAGTGACTGTTAAATCGGTGCCAAATGTAAACTTCAAGACCAAATTAATGAAAATATTACAACAAAAGTGATTTATTTTATTAATAACATATTTTTGAAAAAAATAAAATAAAATAAAAATCACACAAGCAAATCTGAGTTAGCAAATCCAAAATAAACAGAAATATAAGAATCAGGGAAAAAACGCCATACCATCCAACAGCTGAGACTGTTCCCAGACTCTTTTCTTCCCATCATCCTTCTTAGGAATGACTGAATAGTGCCTTTGGTAAATTGTAGCCCATGTTTTGTCTGGGAAAAAAATGACAGATAAAATGGATAATGATAAAAGTTAATCAACTTAAGTGTTTGTTTGGACACAGACAGAGACATAACACTTAAAACAATAAATAATCTACAGATCTAGGTGTATGTTATGTCTAGATTAGGTGAACATCAAAGGACGATCCAAAACATGTGAATAAAACTCATAAAACGGCAAGTATAACAAACTTTCTTGCATGTCAAAGCCTTGTTGACATTGAGACATAAACTATCTGACTTAAACAGTCAAAGTTTAAAAAGCTATGTGTATGTAAAATATACCACATACAAAATAAATGACAGTAAAATAAAAATAATAATACAAATAAATACTGAGGTAACGTGGATTTGAAGGACATGACAGCATGATTTTCTCATGAACGTTACCTTGTATTTGTCTCTCTCCGTTTGTCCGTATTCTGAGACACTTGCGACAACAATCGCCTTTTAAAAAACCACGACGACTTCCATCAAATGCAAAACTACGCGTTAAAGCCGCTGAATAGGCACACAATCTCAGGAGTGACATGTTGTCATGATAGTTTTGAAACACCGCGTTATCCTGTGCAGAAGGCAGCCATTTTGTTTAGACCTGACTAGTTCATAGACGATACAGCGAGCTCAGACCTCCAAGAAAGACGAGCACATCGAACTTTCATTTTGAGGTTGGAAAAATACCTGCAGCTACTGGATCTCGTGTAAGTTGAAATTCAGCGATATGTAATTATTTATTTATTTTAACGCCCATGTTCTTAACGCGAGGGGAAATGAAAGACGTTCTCAAATATTATTAAATATTTTTATTAGATATTATTAAACTCCATAACTCACTTAATCAGTCACGTGTTAAATGGTATTCTTCAAATTAGACATAATTATATTTAGGATAATGACTCGAATATTTCTCGATTTAACAATAGGGGAATCCCATTTTGGACATTTTTATTAATAAATGATGTAAACAAATAAATTAGAGAGTACTTTTAAGTGGCTGCATAATATTTAAAGGCCTGTTTTTGTTATAAACTATACAGTAGATGGCGAACTTTGCCAAGCAGTATTAAACGATCACGTGAACCACACAAATATGCTCCTATATTTTCACCTTTTCTGAGGTGGCTTTTTTACTTTATGAGACTTTTTTCTATAGACTATATACTGTAAACTTGATGTTTATAGGAAGTATGATAAAGTGATTCAGAATTTGTAGGCTATATGGACGTCCTCTACAAAAATAATTGTATTATAACATGTTTTTGGTACATTGATTAGCATTTGTATAACCAAAGTTGCTACAAGTGTTGGTAAATTTGTGGTTACCATGGTTTAAAATAACCATGTCTTTTGGCTATAATTGTAGTTAAGTCGATAGCTAAATCATGGATGTTTAAAAAGTCAAAATGTCCTTCCAGATGTTTATCTGGTTGTCAATGGAGTTGTGTATTATATGCTTAAAATTAAAATTCCACCTAATGTGAGATGAAAATGGAAAATAGGTGATGAGGTAGCACATAACATTAAAATTTGGGTTCACATAAAAAAGTAATCCTTATTTCCATAAAGTATTCAGTAAAATGTAAATCAAACCATGAATAATAGTGCATAATCAATATTAATAACTAAATTAAATGTATTAAAGTATATAAAAAAAATAACAATCACTCACAGTAATGTTTATTTAAATATCCTTTCATTTTCTTAAGTTCTACAATAAGTCCATTCAAAAACAAACATTATATGACAGTCTTTCCAGCAAGTTGTGCAAACTTAGTAGGTGGAGATCAGACGTTGTTTGTCACTACGGTTCACAGGGTTACCTTTCTGATCGGTCCATTTGATGTTTCAAGCTCTGGTGTGACAGTCATTATTGGGTGACTGGCTGTCAACAAAAGGAGAGAAGAGAGTCATTCAAGAACCTGATAATAACTCCAACCAGGACAAACCTGCCATTCTTTGGGACACTGATATTCAGACTCCTTTGCGCACATTTATAAAAACGTGGTTCTTGAAAATATGAGCTGCTTTCAAAATGTTCACTTGATTGACCAGTGATATACATACAAAGCCGAGGGGTTGGCGGGGAAAAAAAACACTTAAGAATTTAGTCTTTTTTAGTCCTCTACACATACCAGTGCTTGGTGTATTTTACAACCACATTGAGGGGGTTAGCATACCGTCATGCAACACTTTTAGGAAAATCTCTCCACACCTGCCGATACTAATAGAGTCAATATGAATAAAAGAATTTCAAATAATATCCTTATGGCATTTGAAGGCGTATTTGCTCAGGTTTTCACATCTGTGATTTGCATATCTCTTTGATTATCACCAAATGATCAATGTCCACCAATCCAATCCGCAATCTTTTTTTTTCTTTAAAAAGTAACAGTCCATGCTATCATTTTTAGATCTCTGTCCACTATCCCGAGAGGACGAAGACTCTCAGGAGCTGTTGATCAGATAGTCTACTCACTTATCACCGATTTCAGCTACAATGGACAATGGTCACGAAGCAGGAAATGCAAATAGCCTTGTTGTAGATTGATCTTCAGTTGTGGCGACAGAGGACAGATCCTGAATTAGAAACGGATGTTTATGCAGGCGGCCGCACAGTTTGGCACTCTGATTATCTTGACCACCTGCGTCGGAGGAATCTAGCAGGAAGTCTGTGGTTGACATGAGACAGTTTATTGCATAACTGACAGCATGATTCATCACAATATCATTATTACAAAGAAAGCAAATAAAGTGAATGGCAAAATTAAATATGCATGACTAGTCCAAAAATATGATATTTATAATATGTAAAACAATCCGTTAATTAACAGTTATAAATTTCATTATGGGACATTGATCTCTACTCTTGTCAACCTTTGATGTTGAAAATTCTGCAGTTTAATAGAGTGGCTTTTATTACAATTAGTAATAGTATTTTGCATAAGAAATAATATATATACAATAAAAATCTGTAAAGCAACAGAAAAATACTGACATTATTAGGTTTTTGTACCATCAATTACAATACCAACAAAGACAATATATCATACATTTTATTTATTTTATTTTCCTTCGGCTTAGTCCCTTTATTTATCAGGGGTGGCCACAGCAGGAAACACCCATACTCTTGCATTTACACTCATACACTATGGCCAATTTAGCTTATCCAATTCACCTGTACCACATGTCTTAGGAATGTGGGGGAAAACAGAGCACCCGGAGGAAACTCACCAAACATGGGGAGAACATGCAAACTCCACACAGTAAGGCCAACTGACCCAGCCGGGGCTCGAACCAGTGACCTTCTTGCTGTGAGGCGACAGTGCTAACCACTGAGCCACCTCGCTGCCCTGACAATATATCCCTTTAAACTAATTAAAATGTCAATAAATGTCACTTTTTCAAACTTTACAATATCATAGTTTGAGGAAAGATCAAGGGCCAATTATGCAATTCAACAGCACAAATAAATGTAAAACAACCATAAATTACAAAAATGGACAACTGATATTTTCCCATATTTTAACAGTGTTGTAAATAGTGAATATTTTTCCATGCTGATGCCATTATCTTTGAAACAGGGAGACTGAAGTCGCACTGGGGGGTGGAGATGGGTAATGGAGGGGGACTGGAAGAGAGTCCGTATGTTAGCAGGAGAGAGAAAACAATTAATAATGGGTGCTATTAGGGGGAGATTGTCAACGCAAAGAGGGAGGTTGGGTTTCAGGCCCTTTTGGAAGACTTTGATGGTACAAAACAGGCCTCATTACTGAGATATTATCTCTATTCATACACTTCCAGAGTTGATGGGAGCCCTGCTGGGAAAGATTAGGTTCCTTTCGCCAGTGAACATCCCACATGGCCGCACAGATTTTCTCAGCTCAGGGCACAACCGGCATTGCATGGCATCATGGGAGCTAAGCAGAGGCCTATTGATGGCCAACGATGTGTGGAATTAGAGATTGTTGCCTTTTTTGTGATGTCATGTCAATCACGTTTAGGTTTGATATGTTTTTTTTTTTCTTTTTGTTTGATTGTTTTGCGGTACATTAAATGAACAGTTTTTCTGAAACTGTCAAATTTTGGTCTTCGACAGAAACCTTTTATGATCACCAAGTCATCAGGCTGTAGGTGGTTTAAGATTTACTGAAAGGGATAGATGATGACAGTTGTGCAACTGTGTCTTAAATGAAAGAGCTGTGTTGCTGACGTGTTTAGCAGTGGTACTATCATCCACAAATTAGACTGAGCAAGTTTATCATCACATCTGACATTAGATGGAGGAAAGACTTTTGTTCTTGAACTTCTAAGTGAAACTTTCCACATGTTTCCTGAAAAAAATGTAATTGAGATCCTTATCCAAGTAAGCGGAGGCTGATATTATGGACTTCTGGGGTCTGTGTGTGTGTGCTTAAGGCAAATAAGAATATTGATGCTGTATCTTTAGGGTACATCTGTAAATTAGACATCAAGCAAATCAAAAAAGGGAAGAATACATGAGTATTGAAGTTAACTATGATTTTTAAAAAATCTTTTCATTTTCAATCTATTGTGTCTTGGAATATTTAATGTGCTGACTTTCCTTTTTTTTTTTTTTACTCTGCTGAGATTGAATATGAACATAATTTTGACTGTCTTTTTGAGATTTCAAAGATTAAAAAAATAAATAAATTTGCACAACTTGCTGCTGGAAGTTGTAAAAAGCTTTTTCCTATCTGTTTTTTAATTTGTTCAAATTAGTACTTGGGGTGTATTTGTGGTTGCCAGGGTGTTTTGGGTAGTTTGATGGTGGTTAAATTCAAACTGTCCATCTCTTTGGCTGTGATCTATTCTGAAGGGTTTGTCCTTATGCCCTAATTTCTTCAAAGGCTTTAGACTCTAGAGTGGGAAAGGGATCAATGGTGTGAGAACAAAAAAAGAAAAAGAAAACGACCAACAACAAGCATTTTCTTGCATCACAAACTAAATATGTGCAAAATATGACGGAAGTGAACACTTCAAAATCCTTAATTTCTGAAAGGCCTTTTGAAGTGGCCAGTTTTGAGCACTTAAGTTCGGAAAGACCCTTCAATGTGTTGGCCAGGAAAAGGAAAAAATAATAGTGTTTCTTTGATGAATAACCCATCATTTTTTGCCATTATTTATACCTGTAATATTAACAAAACATGATGAACAGTTATAATAACTGTAATACAGTTAGCTGTTTGTTCAAACCCCTAACCTAGTATGAACAACAGCAATTCTTGCCTTAGAAAGCCCTGTTAATTAGAACTGCATCCGCTTTTACAGCTTTTTCTCAGACTGTATCCAGCTGTAGAAGCACACAGCATGACAGTGATGGGTACTTTTCTGTACCATCCATTTTTGTGAGAAACATAAAGCTGAAGGGGAGGAGAGAAAATAAAGGTAGGGGTCCACTTAAGTTAGGTTTAATGGGGGATGAAGGACTAAGATGTAGCTATGAGACTAGAGAAAAAATACTAAGCTTTGAAGTACAGTAGCATAAAACCAAAAGGCTGATATGCACAAGCAGACTGGAATGACTGCGGGGAGCTGAAAAAGACTGCAGACTGCTGTCTCCTTAGGCTTTTATAGGCTGAGTATAAGTCCTAAAGCTTCAGTGATTTGTTAGTTAACTAGCAACAAAGTGTGAAGTGACTGACTCTTCCCAGTAAAACAGACTCTTTAAGATCATTTTCACCCCCTGCCCGTGGGCTGCACAGTTCATTGAAACCAGGAGTCTTTGAAAAGGATGTTAGTCTTTCAGAGCAGAGGTACACTTAGACAAATGTGCTCACATCTTGAGTACAGATAAAGGATGTTGTAAATATTTGAATATTTGAAATTCATGAATACAATTTCAAATTCATATTCACCAGGTCATAAGCTGCCGCAAATATTCATTGGTACTCTCAACGTACAAGTGAATTTACAGGTAAAGGAGAACTCATCATTGCTGCACAAACTTATTAATCTTGTTTTTCTTCTTTAGAAAACCCCCCCAGAACTTCAGTTCTTTATTTAAAATATATGTATTGCTTGTCGTTTACCTGATAATTAACCTCCACAGTAATAGCAGGATTTCACGTGATGGCAACAATTTGGTTCAGAATGGGAGGTAAAATGATATGGCACATCTGAGAATGATAAGTTCCCTGAAGGGACATGAATGACAGTGTGGTAAAAGGTAAACACTATTGAGAGTGACATTCACTTAAAGTGATTATGAATAATACAGACCCCACCCATCTCCTCTCAGTCCCCCAGATGCAAGCCCTGCCCTGAATAAAATGCAGGAAAGGACTGAGCCACCCTACCAAAGAGCAGGCAGACAGCAAGGCACAGAGAGTGAGAGAGAGAGAAAGACACCCATTTACAGCTTAACTGCCTTGTTCAGTCCGTCAGACTCTCACTGCCACCTCTATCTTATCCTCTCCCTCTCTTTCTCTCTGTAGTCTCTTTAAATATTTCTCTCACACACATACACACACTTATTCAAATACACTCATTCAGCTAAGTTTATTCACGGGCACGGGTCAGACAGCCTCACATTTCACCTTGCTCTGCCCCTGGCTTAGAAGAGAGAGATCCCTGCAAGGTGCTGCCATCACACAGGACACAGGCACAGGCTTAACTCATTCAGGTTGGACTGAGGGACCTGGACACTCCAGGACAATCTAACAAGATCAAGAAGTTTCTTCGGGATGGAACTGCGTCCTTTCCATTCATCGTTCTGAAGAGCAAGACTAACAGACAGCTGGTTACACGACCAAAGAGAAACATTTGAATTCGAAGTTGGTCACTTGTTTTTCAAGGATTTTTAACCGTATATTCCAATGCTCCTGCTAACAGGATCTGCGTGAGGCAGAGAGCCCTGCGAACACCAGCATCATGCCGACTGCTTGTGCAAGGTGCACTTTGGGAGTCTGACCCATCATGTGCAAATGGACACCTACTACCGCTGGTCTCCACTTCGCTGGCTCAGCCCCCCCTTCTTATCCTGCTACCCTGGTATGCCTGTCCCTGCTCTCTCTGGCTTGCTCTGCTCTTGGAGTTTGCCCACCTGCATTGGGGCATGACCCCCTTCATGCACTGGCACAAGGGACAAACTGCTCGTGGACTCTGGAGCGGCACACACGCAGCTATAACCACCTCGAGGGTGACGTCCGCCTACGACGCCTCTATTCTGCCAACAAGTTCTTTCTCTGCATCGACAAGACGGGCAAGGTGGATGGCACACGTCGGAAAAATTACGCTGACAGTGAGTAGATACACAGTGTTTGTCTCCATTCATGTGTCACTGCAGAAAGGGAGTGGGGCTTATTTGGTCTTTATGATCTTCCATAGACTTTCTTATCATTTGTGTTTTATGACTCTTTTAGTTCTCTGCTTGTACGGTCAGACTTTGTATTACGAGTATGTACAAAGGTGTTGCTAGGTAGAATTTGCAAAAAAAAGAAGAAAAAAAAGTGAAGGCCCTTCACTATTATATATTTGGCCGCAAAATATTATGGTTTGAAATATGCAGTATATATCCACCTCAGAGTAAAAAATAACTAAAAAGGTATGTCTATATACGAGGTAAATGTATATATACGAGATATATATATATATATATAT
>CAIGQW010031024.1:5289989-5300231 GCA_903798125.1 Danio choprae
GCGATATATATATATATATATATATATATATATATATATATATATATACACCAAAATTAAAAAATAAACGTTTTAATAGTTTATGTGATAAGGCCATACAATTCTCTAGACAGTTTGTTTAACAATATAGGGTGAAATCAAGTTTAAGTAAATGAAAACTAAAACTAAGCCTATAATAATTGGTCAAAATCATTTTCGTTAACTGAAATAAAATGAAAAAAATCACAATAAATGAAAAACTAAAACTAAAAACAGTCACTGAAAAACTTACTGAAGTAAAGTAATAATTAGCAAAAATAATAATTTTCAGAATGAATATGCACTCATTCTGTGGCGCAAAATCTGGCTTGTGGCTGTTTAGGGAAGTACCTGTAGATGGCGCTTTTACAGACAAAAGGCAAACAAATTTCTTCATTTGCCAAAAAATGCTAAAGAGGCATGTTTAACTAAACTAAAGGATTCTTACATGAAGAAGTTTGTCTTATTTCTTCTTAGTCTAGTGTCTGTTCAAAACATTATATTAATTTTATTACTAAGAGGTTTGAAGAGGTGTTAATGTAAACTTTGCTTTGTTTGACACAAGATGTGTTCTGTTAACTGTTAAACTAGAATTACTTAAACTGAAATGTTTGTTCATAAAGTAAAAAGATATACTAAAACTAACAGAAATTCTATAAAAAAAACTACAATAAAAAAGTACAGCAAATTTAAAAATAGTATCAAAATAAAATCTAACTTAAAAAATGCAAAACTATAATATCCTTGGGTGAGATTCTGAAACTCTTTCAGTACCTATTTATAAACTATCTTATTTGTCCATCGCACCTATCTTTATCATCACATGATCTCTTAAAACAAAACCACATTACTTTTTTTAGTGTGCATACTGGAATTTATTCAGTAAAGGTGTTTCCATCTTTAGTTTATTGGATTTTTTCTCATTGAATAAAAAGTTTATCCTAACCAGTTGTGCGCATACGCTTTTTTAAAATGTATGCGAGTCTTGTAGTTATTTTTTATGCGATAATCCAAAATGTGCATAAAATAGGTATGGAAACATAGCTTGTGAAGGCCAACAACATAGTGTTTCCACAGCTTTATCTTGTCACCTAAAGATGTAATGTAATTATGATGTGGTGAAATGTGCTGTCCTGAAATTACATATAAGGGCATTGTCATTGAGTCTATCAGCGCAGTGAGTCATAAGCACACATAGGAATTGCCCCCATGGTGCAAACATAATGTGTGTGTGATTGCTCACTTGGGCAGTTATTGATTGTTGAAACTGATAAGTTATATAGCGGTTATGATTTGATTTATCTTAAATCAGTTTTTTAGCACACATTAAAGTGATAATACTGATTTACTGCACCTCACAGTTGGCTTTTTCTGTTTTATATACCTTCCACCAACCTTTTTATTATTTTTTGGCTACCAAATTACATCTGTAGCCACTATGCTACCACCAATGTTACAAAGCTGTCAAAACGTATTCATTATCTCAATTTGCCGACAAATTTTTCTTTTTGTCTTGACCCATTACCACAACTGGGATTTAGAAACACTTTACAAAACCTGCATATTTTCCCACACACTCCTCAAGATCTGTTTAGTTTCCTGTGTGGCCAATTAGCTGAATCAACATGCTCAGGATGTGTGCTGTCTGTCAGTTTTGCGATCCTTCATCTGCAAGTCTACACACAGCAGAGCACACTGTATATTTATGTTTTTATTCTTCTTTTCTGTCTGATTAAGACCAGGCCCGATTTTATGAATGGGCTCTGTGAAATAATGCTTTGCTGATTTCTTAAGAACTGGTTCTTTGTATGTTTTTGATTCACTAAAGAGATTATCAAAGCAGTTACTGAGTCAGTGTTTGACAGCAAATTCTCATTATTAGTAGTTTCTAAAGTTAATACAGTGCCCTTACAGAAAAACAAACAAACAAACAAACAAACAAACAAACAAACAAACATGCATACCATGATCACTTTTCAAACAGTCCAAAACCACTTTTTTCATGTGTGTTTCACATGTTTTTTTCCTTCGGTTTAGTCCCTTATTTATCATGGGTCATCACAGCAGACTGAACCGCCAACTATTCCGGCATATGTTTTTACGCAGCGTATGCCCTTCCAGCCGCAATCCAGTACTGGGAAACACCCATACACTCTCATTCACACACACACACACTCATACACTACGGGCATTTTTGTTTACCCAATTCACCTATAGCGCATGTCTTTTTCACATGTGATGTTTTCAAATGTTTTTCACATAAGACTTTTAACTACTAGATAGAAAAATAAATTATTGACCAATACATAATGGATTGTTTCTATCAGTTGATTCACTTCAGGATTGCAATTTGTAAATTATTTTGGGAACAGAAAGGTCTATGCTTCCTTGCAGTTTTCTTGGTTCATGCAGTTTTGAATTAAAATCTATGTATTTGTTTGCATAGTTTCCTAACCAGGCTTAAGATTTAACCTGCCGATATATCTGCCAAACTTCTATATTGGTGCGTCTCTTGTGTAGATATAAATTTTTCTAGGTTGTAAATGATTTATTTTATGTAAAATTAACTGATGGCGTCTTAATGTTCTTGTCAGATCTTATTTAAAAAATCTCCATATTCATTTTGTATGTAAAAGTAATTAATTACTTCAAATGTTAATATTTCTTTCAGTAAAATTAATATTAAATCAACTGCAATTTGCAGGTAAAACAAGACCTTTTTTAACCAACCGGTCTTGAGGTAATTTTTCATTAATGTATTCAGTCAGTTGTTTTAAGATCAAACAGATGTCTTTTCTCAGAAGTCAGATCTCCAGATGACTTCTTTTTGACATCCAAACTGTTACATACTGACAATATGATGACATATTGATGCCCCTTTGACCACAAAAATAACGACACAAAAAGTATTACAATATTATAAAAGTTTTATTCATCTGAAAGCTTCGATGCCAAATTCCAAAATTACACTTTTGAATCCCTAAAATGCATGTAAACTACCTTGAATGACATAAATCTACGTCAAATTGACATTTGGCATTGGCAATGTTTTTGACACCAACGTGATGTCAATTTGATATCAAGGTAGTCAGTTGACATCAAACCATTTTTTGATGGGTTTTTATGCTATTTTGACATCAAGGTGCCCTGCTGGAATGTTTCACAAAGACCAGGAAGTGTTTTGATTGGAAATAGTGCTTGTTTTATATTTATTTGCAAGAAATAATGTCACTTTTGATACATACAGATCTTAATGGGCACTAACAGATCTGATGTTAGAGCTCATTGAAACATGGAAAGATGGAAAGATGTCATCGCCGCTCAATTCAGTTGCGAAGTTTCAGGTGAGCTCCGATCAGAAAGTTCCAGACCAAGGTTGAGTGGACAAGGGCCAGAAATCCCCCATGGAGGATAGTGTTAAGGTCAAGGCCTCTCTCACTAGCTGAGTGATTTGACAGATCTGACAAGAAGCTGATGGCCCCTTTGTGCTGCCTGTCAGCTTCCTGTTCAGTCCGTCTCATTTCAATGCTTTGAAACACACAGTGAGCTCCAGCCATGGAAAACATCCTGCTTCAGACTGACCAAGTGGAACTCCTTGTCTACGCTCAGTGTGCCCTGCTTCAAGTACAACCATCTCTTCTGTTGCCACAACCTTTGTAACTCCACTGCTATTTTTAGGTTAGGTACTTTGTTTAATAAGAACTGATAATGTAATTGATTTGGGCTCTAGATTATTGTTCTATGATAACAAAAAGTAAGCTCCCTAGACTTACAGTATGCAGTCTCTGGAGTTTAAGTTCAACCACAGCTTTGTTTGAATGAGCTCTACATATATTTTCAGCGATGAAGTACAGTAGTATGCTCACTTCCCCAAGCCTGTTTTCAGACTGCATCTGCATTTTGGCAGGCAGACGGTTCTCCTCTCCTGCAATTTGGTGCAATTAGCCACATTTCAACGATGACCTCAGCCTTAATCCTGTGCCTTTTGATAGTGCTGGGTGCAGAAAACAACAGAAGCCTTGAGTCACAAAGTACTGCTTGAATCTGCTTGTAACCATCTGTACCAGCCATTGATGTCTACCCACTTTCTGGCAGAGGAAGTGATGCATGATTTGGAGGCACTGCTGCACACCCTCTCCGTGATTAAAGAAAAGACCATTTATGGGGTCTGCTTTCTTTCCTTGCCACCTCACGCCTTTTTGTGCCTACACATCAGACCATGTCTTCGTTAACCTTTAGGGCCTTTACAGTCCTCAGGACAGAGCCACCGCTTGCCCTGCGGCATGCATAAATTGTTTGTGGGTGGGTGATTGTCTGCTAGATTTTTACAAGGAAAAATACTAGCAAGGGAACCATCCTCAGGGTTCAGATGCACATGAGAAAGATTTATATATGTACTATTAAACCTTTAGGGGTAATAGGAATTTACCTTTTTGAAGGTCTGGCTACTGGTTTGCAATCACCAGAGCAAAGCAAACTGACAGTAATACAAGATTAATTTGCTTGAAGATTTTATAGAGAATGCATCTTTAATGCTGATCAATTTGTTGTTATTACCTTGCCAAGCCTCAACAAAAAAAGGTGTAAATTGCATTGATATACAATATATTGCATTCTAATGCATATATTAGGGATGCACCAATATTTACATTTTGACTAATAACTGTTAACTCTTTGTATTTGGAAACTAATACATAGGCTGATAAATACAAACCTTTATTTTTTTTTAAATACAGCAGACAACAAATTTAATTTAAAAAACCTTAACTGCAGAAAACAAATAAAACTGCATGGCATTGATAATTCATTCATTCATTCATTCATTTTCATTTCGGCTTAGTCCCTTTATTAATCTGGGGTCGCCACAGCGGAATGAACCACCAACTTATCCAGCATATGTTTTACCCAGCATATGTTTTACGCATGCCCTTCCAGCTGCAACCCATCTCTGGGAAACATCCATACACACCCATTCACACTCATACACTACGGACAATTTAGCTTGGCATTGATAATTTACAAATAGCAATTATGTCCTAATGCGTCTGCTGAGTGCAACATGTCAAGTAGAAGACACCACTGAAATCCCTCATGAGTGCACAAAAGTGTTTTTGTAGCCTCATATGATTACAGTTGAACCACTGAAGTCACATGGTGTTTTGACAAGGTCTTTGGTTCCTTTTCTTTAAACACCTTTGGGCCATTGCTGTCTATGGAGAATGAGAGAACTCTCATATTTAATATAAAATTTTTTAATTTTTGTTAAGAAGATGTACAAATGTCTCAGAGCATTGGAATGACATGGGGTAAATATTTAATAACTGTTTTTTTCTGTTTTGGGTTAACTAGCACTTTAAAAGAAATCTATTACATTTTAAGGACTTTTATACATGTTTACTGAATGTTACGTCAAAACATTTTAAATAAAAAGAGCATACATTTTTGTTGAGCATAAAAACTGCTGTACTTGAAGTTTACCCTGTGTGGGCCATACATACAGCACATAGAACATCCTGTTGTCCATCTTGCTTTAGGAGTTGATGATGTCATGTGGCCTCTGACCCTGCATTCATTGACTCTAGAAGTGGCCTCGTTATCTGGGACAGTAATTGAGCAATGAAAGACTTCCTCTGCCTTTGGAGAATCTCTTCAATCAGTCTCAAAGCGAGGTCTTATCACACATCTCCATATCAGAGATACATTTCTAGAATACATGCATGTAACAATGTAAAAATGTTACTTAATGAGCTCGTCCCGGACAGTCATTTGAATCCAATGAACCATTCAACCAAACTTCACACACAAAATCCCCTTCTCCACCAGTCAATGACAGAAAAAGCTGCCTGTAAATTAAGACAAGGCATACAAATGGACAGAAAAAGACTTTGGGGCCTTGGCTAAATCTCACTTTGTCCCCGTCTGACCCCTGCTCTCCTTCTTGGCCTCTGTGCCTCTCACCTGGGCCGTTTCTCTGTGTGCGGGAGGTAATGGGATACCTGTCACTGGCTCTAATGGCCTTTAAAGGACCTGGCTAATCCCCAGAGTTTGCATTCAGCAAGCCATAAAAGCGAAACGAGGCCGAGGGCAGGCCCCTGAAACTGTAACAGCTCTGAATTGTGTGAGAGGGAACGTCACCCAAGTGTGCAACCCTGGCAAATGAGTGTGATAATGGACTCTCAACTGAGTTCAAGTGCCTTGGTGCTTGGGGTTCAAATTTGCACAGCCTCATTTGCTTGGACAATGGTGTCTGAATGGCTTCTGCTGGCACCACATAGACATGCACAATATATGGCGTATACTGAATATTTGATTGGGCATAAAAACTTCTCCTATGTTTTAATTTTTAAAACACTAGTAATTTAATATCTGTGTAATCTTGACATATACATATACTACATTTACATTTACTCATTAAGCAGATGCTTTTATCCAAAGCGACTTACAAGTGAGGATTAAAGAAGCACTTCAAATCATCAGACAGTTGCCGTATATAAATGCTTTGACAGGTCTTATTTTTGTTTTTATCCTTTTTTCCTCCCTCATCTGATCATACAGAAAGGAGAGAGTGTGTCCTATGGGTGGTTTGTTAAGCCCACTCATCTGTGTGGAGCACACTCAGGATTGCACAGTTTTATGAGAAGTATGGGATGCTTAGGTGTCTGGAGCATATGGAGTTACCTACAGGTGGTTTGTCAAGCCCACCCACCTGTAGGTACATACTGTATAATTTTGCATTTACAACATTGCAATTTCAGTTTTACTTCTTTCTTTTTTATATATAAAAAATAATATATCTGTGATCACACTGATGCTAATTGCAATTGTAATGCGACCGTTTTATCCAACATAGGCTTATTCTGAAAACGTAGCCCTATATACATTTCTGTTGTTCATGAATTATGCCGCCAGAGGTACGCATAGCGGTATGACGCCATTCCTTTTCGCGCTTACCAGCTGACCGCTTATGTCCGTATGGACGGCTTTTCCGCTGTTACCAGTTTGTCTAGTGGCTCGCCACATATGTTGGCGGACTTGTGACGTGGAACGGAGTTGACAGCGACGACAAGTAAATAACAGGTAAATAACAGGGTGAGAATGTGGTCAAATCTGAAAACATGGTAAAAATCAGACCGCAAGGGCTTTTCTTTTTCTGGATTGTTTTTGAAAACACTGTTGGTAGGGTTTAGGGAAGAATCGGCCTCTGGTGAGCAGGCGCGAATGGCACTCGCAAGAGAAATTTGATATCTCAAAAAGCGTACAGCGGCCTTTGGTGGCTTTGCGAAAACAAAAACTGCAAAAAAAAAAAATGTAGCTCCTGGGACGTATTTGGCGCTCTCCAGAAATGTATTTATGGGTACATTTTCAGAATGACCCTAGGTTGGTTATATCAACCCAGTAAGAAAAATAAAGAGACTTCAAAACAAAATTTATAAATGATTTTGGAAAAAACGTTTTTGGAATCAGGATCTGAAGGATTCATATCAATATTTGTATTAATCAGCCTATACACTGGTTATTGGCTTCCATATAGTTATAGTTAAAATACCAGTGCATCCCTACAGTATAGAAAATTAATTCTGGAAACTTATTATTGATCATGAAATAACTATTAGCTTATTGTTACCCATCAAAATTTGTAATATTTGTACATCCCTAGTCCAATCACAGTTTTAAAATTTAGCAACAAAATGTACAACAACTACTGCAAATGTACACTTTTTCTCTAACCAACATGTATAAATAAACAAAGTGAACTATTTTGGAAGATGTTAGTATTGGTACAAACAATGGTGGAAGTTTAACATTTTGTAAGGAACAATTGGGGTAAAGTTATTCAGATCAGTTTCAGCATTAAGGATAAATGTCATTTTCCAACCATGACCCTTTGGTGCATAGAACAGAATATACTTTTTTCTTCAGTACAATATGAGTGAATATGACATGTACTTTATTATACTGGAATCCTATGAAACACATGGTGAGAAGTAAAAGACCAAGCCTGAAACAGATGTTTCACATTACAGTCAATGGACATTTATGAGACTGGACAGTAAATGCTTGGCAGGGTTATTTAACATCAGTGTGTGTGACATGGTCAAAAATCTTTTTATTTGATTGTATTTTTAAAACACGGTGCAGATTTCATCACCTTTTATGTGAACTATAGCACTAGCTCTTATTTGCTTTGGTTCATGTTGTCAAAAATATGTCAATATTACAGGGATTAATTAACAGGGATATTTTAGACATAGATCGGTATCACAAGCTCTGTTTACATCTAAAGTTGCCAATTCAATATATGTAAAAAGAAAGTATGTATTATGTTAAAAGAAACATAGCTACTGATATTGAAAATATAATCACCTTAAGTAAAAAAGACACTGTTAAAAGTCCATTTAGCAGATCTCAAAATATAGAATATTTATTTATGGCATATTGTTCTATATTCTATGTACACTTCAAACATTATAGGTTGCCCATAGCTTGTGAATTACAATTAATTTCTAATTGAATTATGGGACCTTGATCTATGCTCCAACAAATGTTGATGTAAAAAATGTAACTTTGCACTTTTAAGGCAACTTTTATTGTATTTTTTAGTAGTTCGAACCAAGATATGTATAAATAATAATGTAGTGGCAGCTCATTACTGGTTTTTGTGCCATAATTTGTGCCATAATTTACTGGACATTCCAGACAATATTCTTTCAAATGACTAAAAATGTCAGTAGAAGTCAAGATTGTTGAACATTTTAACATCAAAATTTGTTGCAGTAATCAGGGTCCCATCATGCAATTCGAAAAATGTGATTTCCATTTTTTTTTTTTTTTTTTTTAGGTTACATCTATCAGCAATCAATCATAAGTTAATTATCAGATAATTCTATCTAAACATTAAAAATGTGTTCTTTGCTTTTGTTTAGCAACCACAATAGCACATCTTCATTCATTCATTTTCTTTTCGGCTTAGTCCCTTTATTAATCTGGGGTGGCCACAGCAGAATGAACTGCCAACTAATCCAGCATATGTTTTACACAGCACATGCCCTTCCAGCTGCAACCCATCACTGGGAAAAATCCATACACTCTCATTCACACACATACACTACGGACAATTTAGCTTACCCAATTCACCTATAGCGCATGTCTTTGACTTTGCCTTGTCTGAACCAGCGACCTTCTTGCTGTGAGGTGATCGTGCTACCCACTGCGCCAACGTGAGGCCCATAGCACATCTTATTCAGGCTTATTATTGCTAAAAAATCTATTTAACAACCAATTTAAATGGGAAAATGCACGTTTACCTCACACTCAGGCCTCTGGTGCAATGGATAGCAGACTAATAGGATGAGAAAGACTGATGTTATCAAAGCCAACGTAGTTTAACACACACCACCCCACCCCCTGGAGATGGCAAGAATGTGGGAACGAAGAGAGAAATCAGGGCAGGCAAAGAATCGCCTCAACCACGTCCTTTCTTAGCACTCTCGATTCTTTCATACCTTTCTTTTGACCATTTTCCAAGTCCGGACAGACCAAATGTGAGCAAGAACATCTGCACAAACCATTGTCCTGCTTCTAAATGACAAAAAAAAAGCTGTGTTTATTTTAGTTTATTACATGTGCTTCTTGCATTTCTTCCGTCTCCAAAAAGCAATATTTTATTATATTTTGCACACATATTTTACAGGCATTTACATTTTAGTCTAATTTGATATTCTGTAACTAATATCAGTGTGACAAAAATGCTCAAAGTATACATTTTATGAGCGTATAAGTTTTAGCACTTATACTGAAAATCATCTGACACCGCAAATGGTCTACAGTTGAAATGGTGTCTGTTCATTTAGTGCCAAAATGTCATGAAATGTCTATTTTTTTCCACACGTTCAGCTTAGAGGGAGCATTGGAAACTGGTATAATAAACAGCTTAGCTGTACACATTTATTACACCAATAACAACCATAAGTTACATTTATGGCTATGTAGGGTGTCATGGGATCTAAATAAGACACAAGAATCATTACTATAGACTGAAATGCCTGGACAGACTTACGTAATCTGAATAATATACAGTAATATGAAGCCAAGGTGGAAAACCACACAAAATGCTGCATACAACTTATATTAGTATACCAGGACAGTACCACTGAGGTTACAGGGTCATTTTGACAGTCCAACCTTATATATATATATATATATATATATATATATATATATATA
>CAIGQW010031024.1:5300331-5324329 GCA_903798125.1 Danio choprae
TATACTATGTGTGCAGTGTGTAGGTATAGAAAGAGTTCTTTGAAATAAATTCTTAGAAATAAAAATGCTGCCATTGGGATGATATCTCATTGGTACCTCAAAAGTAGAAAATTAAAAAAAAATTTAAGTACCTCTTTACACAATATGTGCCCAATGTGAACCCTATAGGTGTGTGTACATTTTGAAAAGTTTGAATTTTACCACACCTACGGTCAGTTTAGGACTGCGTCTCTTTCATGCCAGGACGAGTTGTAAAATGGTTGTTTATACCATAAACATTAATTTGCAGAATAAAACCATTATGAAATTACCTAAATCCAGTTAACACCCAAGGAAAGTCCATATCTAGCATCCAGAATATTAAAACCAGAATACATAAGCAAGATTTTTATTATTACTATTTAGCAAGGATGCATTACTGTATGTTGATCAAAAGTGAAAGAAACATTCATAATGCTATAATGATTTTAATTACCATGAATCTGAAATAAAAGTATTAAACAGCTGTTTTCAACAGTGAAAATGATAAATGTTCCCTGACCACAAAATCAGTATGTTATAATATACATTCCTCTTTTTTGTAAAAAAAAATTGGTAAAAGATTTGTGGGCAATAAAGATGGTATTTCTGGTATTAGTTAGATTTCCATATCAGTGTATCCCTACCCTTGTTCAGTTTTTGTTTTCATTATTTGCTGCCAGGTTTGAAATCTAAACTGAAATTTTTGGACAAAATTGGTACAAAAGTACAAGAGCACATTCCTTCTGGGACTAGTGATAGTATCAAATGATAACCACTTTCCCCAGGGCACCGGGGTTAGGTGAAAATTTGATTTGGAGTGTAACTTGGTCCAAATATTAGGCAAAGCAGTTTCCCGCACACTTGAAACTCAAGCTGTTTAAAGCAGCGGTGACTGGGGTGGGCTGATGGCCTGAATGCTCATCCCACACACATAGGCCCAGAGTTCATTCGGCTCAAGAGCACCTAGGAGGAGGCTGATCTGATCAAAGGTGCTGGTCACGGCCATTAGGCCCAGCAATAAGGACCCAGCATGAAAAGGTTGTGATCTGAAAAGGGTTAGGGAAGAAAAGGAGAAAAAACAACATCAGGACCCTCCAAAGGAAGAAAGCAAACTGTGAAAAAATTGAAAAGGTATGTCAATCAACTACAAGCACCCAGTTGGACACAAGAGATTCCCAGGCTTTCACCCGCAGGGGTGACAGGCCAGAGAGGGCTTCTGGAGGGGGCAACCTGGGAAATTAAAGACCCTCTTTAAAAAGCACGTAAAGGAGGGGGATTCGGCGGAGAAACTTAGCTCCATCTTTCACCCTGCCGACCCCCTCCTTCTCTTTTAATTGATGTGGGTGGAACTTTGCTCTGTGTGACAAAAGCTGGGTCATTAATGAGACCTTGTCAGCTTCCAAATCTCAGGTAGGTAACAAAGGCCTATTGGGAGCAAAGGGCCAGTTGAAGGAAACATAATTTTAGGAACCTCCTGACCTCCGCCCTGGCTCTCCTTATTACCAGCATCCAGTGCCCGCGTTCTCCACCACTCCTCCTTCTGCTCTTCTCACCCGACGATAATTCTGACAAAGGAATTGCTTTGAGAGCTCCTTCCTGCCTTTTTTTTTTTTTTTTTTATAAATGATTTGCTTTCAATGTCAAAAAAGGGCTGAATGATCTGAAGATGGGCTCACTTCCAGAAAGTAAAGGATGGGAGATTAAGGCAAAAGTGAAAGAGTAAAAAGACTGCGCAAAAGGGCTTTCAGAAGTTACATGCGGGATGGGAAGAATGGGTCGTCTACACTTGACTAAGTCTGTAGAAATGGGGATTTTGCTTGTAATAGTTCAAGCAGCTTATACTGCCCGCTCCGGCCAAAACATGTCAAGGGTCAAGAGAGTCTGACGAAGATGAGATGAATACAATCTCGACACAATTTCGCTGAAATTATACTCTATACTCAATTTTTTTTTCTTGCAAGTTTTACAGGAAACAAGTGTGCTTCACAGATAAAACAATCAAATTGAATTTTTACTGTCACAATTCGACTAAAAGTGTTTTAGGTTATGCTGGCCTAAACTTATTTCATGACATATTTAATTCCTGAGAACATTAACTTAGGACACAATAGAGGACATTTTGAAAGAGAATAATGCTTAATAATGGTCCAACCTGCCTTTGTAGACATTTGGTCATGCATGAAGAAAAAGGTTGAATAATTTCACCTAGACAAATCCGTACTGACTGTCCTTTGCATTTTCACAGGTATGGCTTTTTCAGTTTGACGAAGCAACATTTATATGAATATTTGATTGCACATAGGGAATTCTTTTCTTTTTCTTCTCAACAAAGATATTTGAGTTAATTAAATATGCCAGTTCTTTATTTAGGAGGTCTTCCTGAATTGGACCTGACTCTAAGCAGCTAGTAATGAAAATTAGAAGTAACAGTGCTTCAGACACTGGCGCTTTCATTTGACTGAAGCGTTGCTCATAAACCCAATGTGAGCCCCAATCATCTGGGAAACAGGCTGGATGTCTTATGAGCTGTTTGCACGCGTCCATCACCAAAGCTACAGTGTTTGTAAACACAGCAAGGAAATAACATATTGGCCTTCAAAGCATAGACATAGAATGAGGATGCAGCTGTATGACAGGGGCATCTATCAGCACTTCATTGATGGATTACATTTTCCATAAAAGTTTATAAAGAACAGCATTATTTACCCTGTATCTACCCCCCCCCCTCTCTCTCTCCATTTACAATTTTTTGATGTCACTTCCTGTTGACTGTCTGCTCCTAACAAGTTATTCACATGCTTGCCAATTATGCCAGTACTATTGTTATATAAGTTTTGTTACATTATATCAGTTTTATTTACATTAAATTTACATTCATGCATTTGGCAGATGCTTTTTCAAAATGCAATATATGTAATGTATAAAAAATTCAATTTGATTTGTTGGTTTATTTACACTTTTTTTATTAGATATTACCACAAAAATGCAAAACAACCCAATCTTACAGGAAAATGCAACAATTTTATGCTTAAAAAAATGTAAAAAGTTCATGTTAAGAACTTTTTTAAAGTAATCATAAAGGCTTACTAAACATAACAGTCACTTGGGCATAAGTAGATCAGACGAAAACATAAGATTGTAAATTCATATGAATTAGCCATTACTGTAACAGAACATAAAATAGTAATTGCCAAAAAATGTGTTGGCATAAAACTAGTAATGACTTATATTTACCAACGTATAAGTGTTTTTACAATTCCAAACCGATCGGAAACAGCGTACACCCAACGCCAATATTCTATCACTACATTCTACCATTGTCCAGGTTTTTCCCAATAGAACACATTGTTTTTCATCATACTAGGCTGTTGAGAAATGGCTACACCTGCTCAAACCTGACGGCGAGGGTTTATTCAGTCACAGCTGAGAGGCTTTAACCAGAATCCAGATCCCGAGTTCTTCAGTCTGCCACCTGCAGCACACGTGTTCAACAAAATGGCCTTCCTGTGGGTTTTTTTTGTGTTCATTTCCCAACTGGCACTGGGTCAACATCTCATTCAGCACCTCGATGTGTTACAGTGTTTACAGTCCTTGTCCAAAGCCAGCAGCTGATTTGTCTGCAGCGTTTCCCCTTGCAGTATTATAGAGAGGCACCCAGCTGACACCAAATGGTTTGCAGCATTTTGTCTCTCTTTTTTCCTTTTAAGCTGTTTTTTATGAGCCCTGAAAAGTCATGGATGTTCTCGACTGATAACATCGCACATTAAGAAGAATGTGATGTAATGGAGAGGAATGCTTTTAGAAAGAACTCGAGACTTATTCACAGATTTCCAGGACAATCTCAGGTCAGCTCCAAAACAATCTAGTCTACTGTCATGACAATGGGCTAGCATCCATTTTGGAGCAAAAAAAAAACTCATAAGAAGACCTTAGGATGAAGGACAGATGCAATCTACCAAGAGCAGCCAGTTATAAATAATGTGACTTGATAGCCAATATGCCATCTTTGAGAATTGCAAACAATTCTCTACTTTTTACAGCATGCAAAAGAATTCTGCAGAAAGACGTTTGTATTTTAGTAGATGGAAATTAAACAGTAAAATAATAAGTCCAATCTTTCATGATTGTCTTTTATTGGTGCAGGATAGCAAACTTGTCAATGTTTGTTTAAAAATAGGTCGTCTTTTAATCAATATGCTGAAATAGGCAATCAGACTCACCATAGGTCAGAATACACTCTCAAAACACTGAAAACTTAAATATGTTTGATAATTGACTAATAAATTGGATGTAATTTCTTGGTTCAGGGGTGGAAACCCCCTCATGATCTCACTGTTAAGCACTGGTTGAGATCACTATTGGAAATACTGTACCTAGAACTGTCATCAGCACAGGTCAACCATGCTAAACTGGACATTTTGATTTTTTGAAAATCTATATATGCGACATTAAAGAAATCTTGGACACTTAACCCTCATCTGATGCTACGAATGTTAAATTTTATGTAATTTATTTAATTCCTTGGTCTTAACTATAGTTATGCTGTGATTCCTGCTGTGCAGATAACAGGGTGGGGGCATGGGGGATATATATACGGGGTAATAGCTGTTAAAAGTACTTTTCTATCTGTGTGTAAAATTTTAAACTGAATTACAAAAAATTTGATGTTATTGACTTAAATATATTAATTTGGTTCAAATTATTGTAGCCAATGTATAATATGCACACTAATTGAAACTGCTATTTTGTCTGCTGCCACATACACTGGAATCAACTGCATGTTTTACTTCGCAACAAGCATTAATAACATTAAAGTATTAGCCCCCCCCAATCACTGACTATCTTTAATCACCCTCAAGTACCAAAAGAAGAACATGTCTGGAAATCTAGGTTGTTCTTGGTAGATTCACAAAGAGCATCATTCAAACTGGCCTATTGTAAAATGTCCTGTTTTTTCATGTCCTAAGAGAGAGAAAGAGGGAGAAAAAAAACATCCCTTGAGCATATGGATGCCTGGTTTTCTAATCAGCAATGATAGAGTGGCTTTTGATGGAGAAACTCGCCCTTTCTAAACCAGACTTCTGTTCCTTTTCCCCCCTTCTCAGGTCTGATGGAAATCCGATCTGTCAGTGTGGGAGTTGTCGCCATCAAATCTGTCAGCACCGGCCTGTACTTAGCTATGTCCAAAAAGGGAACGCTCTTCGGATCGGTAGGTACATCGCATGAAAATGTTCAAGTGGTAACGTTTTTCAAATGACAGATGTTTGAAATGAAAATGTGCGAAAGTGGGGAATACTCTGTAACTTAGGCTAAATATCTTGTAATATAGCTGCCCTTCAATGTAAACAGTTTACAAAGCTGTTAAAAATATATATTGTCTCTTATATTTTATCTGCTACTGATGTACATCAACGTACATCAAATATGAACACCCTGAGGTGCAGTTTACACTAGTGCATTTATCTTACGTATAAAACAACATTATGCAATGAAAATGCTTCTTGTCGAGACTGGCGTTTTTATTGTTTTTTAAAATAAAATAACTCTCGTCTCGCTATACAGCTTAAAACCATGATACGTGACTATTCACGGTCACTGGGGATGCACATATTGTGCCAACATCTATACTTGCTGTCTACTGGTCATATCAGAGAGGCTTGGTAAAGCAGGGATACACAATAATCCAGAAAAACAATCAGAAAGCGACTGTGGATAACCAGGCCTCAGTTTTTAAAAGTTTTATTTCTGTCCATCTACACTGAAAAGGAACAGTAGTATTTCCAAACTAAAACAGAGCCTTTAGCATTTTGGAAAAGCTCTGTTTTTGTGGGTTGAAGATGCTTGGAATAGTGTGGACCCCAGGCATGAATGTAATAAAAAGTGTAAATGTCACCTGAAATACATACAGAAAGACCAATCAAAACAGACTTGGCCAGCTGACCAATCAGAGGAGAGTTGAACTTTATGGAAAGGGAGGGGTTTAAAGACCTTCAGCCCCAAATAGATTCAAATGAACCACATCCGAATTATTGCACATTGGTTCTAATATTAAATGCATATTCATTCATTCATTCATTCATTCATTCATTTTCTTTTCGGCTTAGTCCCTTTATTAATCTGGGGTCGCCACAGCGGAATGAACTGCCAACTTATCCAGCATATGTTTTACGCAGCAGATGCCCTTCCAGCCGCAACCCATCCCTGGGAAATATTAAATGCATATTATTTTAATATAAATTACAATATTTCTGACCTTAACATTTAAACCTGTTGTAAGTGACCCCAACAAAATATTAGGACATTTTAAAATGTCAAATAACCTACTCTTTAAGAGAGAGTCTAGAATCTGCCGTCACTTACTGGTTTAGTGAAATTAGTGCGTGCCACCAGACAGTTGTTTGTGGCTTGTTTAATGAAGACGCCCCATTGCATGGTGCACATTTAACTGCTCTCTGAGAAATCTCAGCCTGGCAATCTGTCACCCAGCCATGATAAGATGGCTTACAGATGGCTATATCTGTCCTCCGATCCCCAGAGTAAACATGACAAACCTTGGGAATCACTCGAGGCCTAAGCACCCTTCTTTTCTTACCCTTCTAAGTGATTATTAGTCACACTCATTCCACCATGATCTTATCAAACTGTATGCTCAACCAGGGGCGTTATTGTCATCAGTCTTTTTGTTCTTTTAAAGTTAATAGCTTTATCCAGCTGCAGCAAAACTATTTTGGTTTCGTCAAGCAGCTTTTTGGGTCCATGCGAGACGGTGAGGGTTGATTTACAACGACAGGCCGGTTGAGATAAATACAAATGCATGATGGGTACACAATGAGATGTTTGGAATATTACTCACTCTCAGGTTTCTATTGCTGTTTTTCACCAGATGGTTCAGTTAGCTCGGTAAGACTGTATCGGTTAATGTGCCACACTAAAAGGACCAGGGACATAAACACATATTTAATCAAGTAATCCACTTACTCAAAAAAAAAAATAATTAATTATTGACTTACTCAAGTAATCCACATGTAATTGGTTAGGAAATGGCCATTAAATGGCTGCCTTTTAATCTGACAGCTCAAAAAAGCCTTAAAGCTTAAAATCTACCATTTGTTTTCCATATATGTGCTCTCAATTTAAAAAAATATATATATAATCTACATTTTACATTTAAATACACTCTAAAAATGCTGGTTTCTGCTGGGAAAAATATAGACAAACCCAACTGAAAGTTAAAACAAAATCGACTGAAATGAAACACATAACGTCGTTTGAAATGTTGAACTGAATTAAAAGATGAATTTAGCATGTTTACAAAGTGGAGTTTTCTTTTATTTTTGTTAGTTTATTTGATTCTGTATGGGAACATTTTTTTTACACTCTAAAAAATGCCAGGTTATTTCAATAGGTCAAATATGGACAAACCTAACCATTGGGTTAAAAAGTGTAATTTAATTTTAATTTTAAAAAATAACACAACATTTGTTTAAAACAAAATGTAAAAGGTAAGTGTACTTAAAAAAAAAATCAATAAATAAAATAAAGATGGATAGATCTGGCACATTAAGGCAGCATTTTGACAATTTTAATGTTAAAATCAGATTATTGGTAAATGAACAGCTAACAGAATAATTGTCTAATATATTTGAGAGATTTCGAATGTTTTCCTCAGCCAAATATGGTTTATTGTCATTCAAGTAATATAAATGTGCCGTTTTAGTAGCTAGAGTAAACTGTTATTTATATTTGACAGGATAACTGTCTAAAACAAAAACATGCATTTTGATGTTCCCAACCAACACAGTTTCAGTAGTGTCTCAACTCGCTCTCTAAATTCGACTCATTGCAGGCCAGATACAACCCTAGCTGCAAGTTCAAAGAGCGGATTGAAGAGAACGGCTATAACACTTATGCTTCTCTGCGCTGGAAGCACAGGGGAAGGCAGATGTTCGTGTCGCTGAACGGCCGAGGAAAACCCCGCAGAGGTCACAAAGCTAGACGGAGACACCCATCCACTCATTTCCTCCCAATGCTGCCCACATAGCCGGACACTTCATCATGAGCGACGCTATGCCATCAGCATTTGATGGGGACTTATTAAATGTTATTACGTTCTGGTCTGTCTGTTGTTGTTTTTCCTGAGTACTGTCACACAGTACATTAACTTATTACTCTGTCTTCAGGCTCATCCTGCGACCCAGTAAAGACTTAAGCAAGGCTGTTATTATGATGTATATACAGGTTGTGTATTAATGTTATTGTTGAGTTAACTAGGCCTTTACCGCATCTGTCTTGTACTCCTGTTATGGCGCATTTCAGACTCACATCACCAACCCAGTCTCATGTGTCTCTACCAAATGTAGAGAATGTGTATCTCCAATAATATACATACAATTTGTATGTAAGTTTCCAGGTGAAATGAACATTAGTGAAAATTAAACTCCAAAAAATGTATTACTTCTCACATAAATTGTGATTATGGGTCATTTTGTCCATTCGTTGCACAATACATTCATAAAAATAAGGTTATTTATTGTCATTGATGGTTCCATGAAGAACCTTTAACATTCATGTCATATTTTCTTTATAGAAATGATTATTATAATGTAAAATCTTATATTTTAAATATATATATATCTCTTTTAAGAACAATTCACTGAAAGTTGACAAAAAACAAGCTAATTTTATTTCAGGGGGGAAATATACTCAGCGACACATTTTTATATTGAGACTGGGCTGGACATCACAGTTGGTGTTTGTGCATTTTTGAAAAGAAATTACAGAAAGAAAGTGATTGTTTGTCTAAGTCCATAACATATATTGCAACATGAACTCTGAAGCTGTCAGTATGAAAGCCTTTTTCACTATAAAAAATAATTTGTCCTCAAAATGTATTTATTCATTTATTTCTTGTGATTGGAATAATTTAGCCTAATTTTACATATTACAGGTCCAAATTTTATCGTAATAGACTTCCTGTAAAACTCTGAAAATATGTTTTTATACCCATGACCCTGCCGCAAAAACAAAAACTATAGAAACCATCACAGAAGATTCTAATGGTTTCCACTATGAATACTATTAAAAGTTTACAAATCATGATTTTTAACCATTAAAACCAGAACATTTGAATGGCCTCTTGTGTGTTTTGGTATAACATATGATGTTATGTCTAATTTTCAGTACTAAATGATTTTATTGAATCTGTTGATACAATAAAAGATCACTGCGCAGCCTTATTTGATGATTTATCCAAAGCATTTGTTACTGTTGATCATACTTTGCTAATTCAATGTCTCATCACTACTGGATTATCTGAACATGGTATTAGTTTGTTCATTAGCTTTCAAATCCAAATTAATGTGCAAGCTCACTGAATCTAACTAAAGGCGTACCACAGGGTTCATTACTAGGGTCTATTCTTTTTACTACGTACCTGCATATAAATAATATTGATCAAAATGATAAAAATACGAACTTTTATTATGCTGATTATACAACTATATACACCTCATTCCCTTTTTCAGTAACAGCTTGCTTTTAATGTAGTTCAACTTAACTTAATTGCCTTAAAACTAGTTTTAAATGCTGACTGTATGATGTTTTCTAAGTCAAAACCAATGCATCAAAGCCACTTTTCTATTACAACTTCTCAAGTTTCAGAAATTGAATTTGTGTCTCAGTATAGGTATCTTGGATATATGTGTCAGTATAGAGACCCAAAAGACCAATACAATTTTCATTAAAAATAATACAATTCCTATTTCTTTGGTTTGTTTTTTTTCTACAGAGCTGTTCTTACTGTCACCTTAAAGGGATAGTTCACTCAAAACTGAAAATGCTGTCATCATTTACTCATGTTTTTCTGTTTTTCTTGTTCCAAACCTGTTTGAGTTTCTTTTTTCTGATAAACACAAAAGAGGAAATTGTGAAGAAAGCTTGAAACATGTAACCATTACCTTCAATAATTGTTTTTATTATAACATGGAACTCAATGGTTACAGATTTTCACCTGAATTTTCTATAAAACATCATCTTTTCTGTTCACCAGAAGAAAGAAACTTATAAAGTGGCTTCTAACCTTTATAAGTTTCTTAATCAAGTTAATTAATTTTCATTTTTGGGTGAACTATCCCTTTAACATATTCTCAAAATAGCACATTTAATATTTTTTAACATTTTTGATCTTCATTGTTCGGTTATGATGTTATTGTCTGAGTTTAGTCCTCAATAACCACAGTCTGCTATGTATGGGTGAGAATCTGGCTCCCTCCACATGTCACCAACCACAACTGCATGTTCCGCCTACTAATGATCAACATCACCTGTTGAGTGGTTTGCCGTGGCAGAAAGTCCAAAGCTGTCGTCCAAAAAGGCAGAATTCTAGCCGCACTAATGGAAGCTTCGTATGTTTAAGTGAAAACAGGGCTTTGCTTTCACCTGTTGCTGGCAGTCGCTAAAAAGCTCCGGAGACATCTATACCCATCTTGCCTGTTAGTCAAAAAGTAAAAGGATTTTATTCACTGTGTGAAAGGTTGGTTGACATTTTGTATCGGTATACGTGTTTAAACAAGGCGATGAAAACTAATGGAGTATGCTGAGGTATTTGCATATATTACATTACAAGAGTGCTTTGGTTTATTAGCTCCATTGAATCTCGTCTTATTTGCAGGATTAATGACAATAAAAATCCTTAATTCCACTACTACTGACATATTGATCCAACAGAACTTCATAATATGGTCACACTTGGGCTGCAAAGCCTGGAAGACAGAGAAAAGCCCCATTCAGAAGAAAAATCATGCAGTGGAGTTGATGCTTAAAAACACCCAAGAACACAGAAACCAGTATGTTCATTTGAAGAACCTACATATAATGCAATAGTATAGTGATTAGTCACTAAAGACATGCATATGAACTCTTATAAACCAAAAATTGTACTTGATATGAGGATTCTTAGATCTACCACACCACACTGTAAATATTATCTGTCTCCATATTTGAGTGTGTTTTTTTCTGTTTAAGGTTGTGAATTGCATTTTGGGAGTTTTATCTCTGCTCCGTCCACTTTTGATGTTGAAAATTCACAATTATCACAATGACTTTTGTTGACATTTTAGTAGTTTGAGACATTTTTAAAGAAATAATATATAGAGAACTAAGTTTGAAAAATAACAGAAATTGTAGCCTACTGGTAGCTTATTAACACCAACTCTGAGACAATATATCACTTCAAACTATTAAAAATGTCAATAAAGGTACATTTTACAAACTTTTCCTCATCAAACACTTTTAGAGGAAAGGTCAAGGACCCATAATGCAATTCAAAAGAAAAGAAAACATGAATCACAAAATACCGAAAACTGTCAATTTACAGATATTTTATACAGTGAAGAGAAACCATTTGGAGAGTATCTAAAGACTTATTTTCACCTTATTAAATATGTGCTATAGTAAGCAATATCTGAAAGATTATATTTTGACCACAGTGTCGAATAAATGCAATTTGTAACTTTTCAAGTTAGTGACTAATTTATATTAATTTGAACAATCATACATTTTTAGGGTAGGGTTAGAGGTGGGATTTGGGGGCTTTTAAAATTAGCCAATTTTCTGACAATATGTAAAATAATTGCGTGAGATTGGGCTGATCGAACCGAGTTCCAAAATACACTTTGTAGCAGTGCTGGGCATGTTAATATAAAAAAGAAGTTACTATTTACTAAATATTATTTATTTCACAAATATCGACTGAGCTAGTAACAAAATTACATTATTATAAAAGTAACCATTAATTTGGGTCATTTTTGCTTTGTGTACTTTAAACGTGTTCAAATGTTTCTCTGTAGCTATTTTATATACTCCTTTAATTTATTTTCTTCTTCATCGATAGAGTAAAAACACTTTACCTTCTACCTCTCCTTGTCTCACAGGCCAGGAATTCAGGCTGAAGTGCAGAGTGTCTGTTTATGCCAGTTTTTAGCTTGAAAGACACAGAAAGAAACATAAAGAGGAGCCTGTAATTATCATTGTTGGTCTACTGTCCTGTCAGTTCGCCCGCCAGAGAGACCGGAGTGATCTTTTGGCAGCACTAGGACGAAAGATCAAAGCTGTGGACCTTTGATCAATGCTAAAACAGCCCGCGAAATGTCTCGGCGGAAAATCAGGATGGAATGCCTGAGAAAATAAGAGGACAGGACCCTGGAAAAGCTCGGTGAAGACATTTTCTGTCTTCCTCCATTTTCGTACAGTGGTGGCAGTTTGATTGTTCAGAATTTGGGTCCATAATTAGGATGGTCAACATAAAGCTTTGATATAATCTGCGTCAACCTGTTTTATATTATATAGAAATATATTCAGACAATTTTGAAATTTCTCACATTACCACAGTTTACTCACCATAGTTCAGTTCTTCATAGTAAAACTGTTGCAGAAAAAATTCATCTTGATAAAGTCAAATATCTTTGATAGAAATACAGTATGCAATGATTACAATCAACCAAAAATAAGTCAGAGAACTGTATGACTTTTTTTTTTACACAACTATCAATACTTTGTTGTTGTTACACAAGCGCTGGACATGGAGATGAGGATCCACGTGCAGCTTTATTAAAGAGTAGTCGTACAGGCAATGGTTAAACACGGGTAAACGGGTACATACAGGCAAATCCAAAGCGTAGTCAGGCCACAGGCAAATGGTCGATACAGGTGGCAGACAACAGTAACGAGAAAACAAGGCAAGGGTCAGACACAGAAGACTAGGTTAGAAGAACGCTTCATAATGTTGCAGGGTAACCAAACAAGACTCAGCAATGAGAGTGTCAAAGTGTGCTGTTTATATGGTCTGTGTAATCAGTACTTGAGCAGCTCCCAGTTGTGTGTGTAATCAAAGGAGAACTGGAACAGGTGTGTGTATGTGGTGCATGACAGGATTTGTAGTCTGTATGGTGGCAGAATTGTAGTCCGAGTGAAAGTGAATGTTCTCCAGCGATCTATAAGGGTTAGATGTCCACCATTAGCCTCAATGACAACCAGATTCATCAAACCTGAACCTTTTCACTTCCTGTTGGTTTTTAGCCCATTGTATGAAGAATTTCTGGGTATGATTCGTTGGTTATTTAATTTTGTTATTCTCATTAACATGAACTATATTAGGGTGTTCTGCACCCTAGTAAAAAAACAAAATGTCAAAAATTCAAATTTTATTTTGGGTTGTCTGTATGTTGTACTACACTTGTTTGATTAAACTTGCTTAATTAAAAAAAACTTGTTTCCAACTGTTTTCTTAACCACTCCACTGACCTGCCGCCACTTATTTATTTAAATCACTCTCACAATCACTGAAATCTATGATAAACTGCCATATTTTTGTTCTTTCCTCTTTTACTACTCCTGTCTACTCTTTCTTGATGTATTTTCCACCCATCCCATTTGTAATCGACCCAAAAGCCAGAAGAAAAACATCTGCGAGTTCCACATTTGCAACTAATAACCAGTGAACCTGTTCGGTGTTTTCAATGTAAATCAAGTTCGCCTCACGAAGAACTGCCTGATTTAGAGACAAGAATGAACAGAATCTAAATTCTCCTCAATTATTGTCGGGGGCAACTCTCGGGGGTTGCTTTGAAATTGATCCAGATTTGTAGGCAATTCAATATTTCTTTACCTCCCAGCTACTTCTGCATTTGATTTTATCCATCCATTGCTTAGCCCTATTTTGAGGTTAATATATCCTAATATGTCCATTTTAGTACGGCAGTTAAAATGAGTTGTTGCTTGACTCCAAGGCTTAAAAATATATATGTATATATGGCTTTTAGAAACCCGTTGTCTGAACTGAGATGCCTGCTCAGTAAAAAAAAAAAGTAATCTGTAAAATTTATGATAAAAACTGCCAGCTGTGGTTGCCAGAATTTTATCAATAAAAATACAGTACAATTGTTATGCACAATTGTTTTGAAGTACTAACATCTTGCCTAGCTTTGTTACACGGACAAAAAACAATAGAAAACATTAAATCTGCAAGCAGCGATGAAAGAGATCTCGCACCCAGGCTCACCGGCTGCCCAGTGGCCTTAGGATGACAGAGAACAGTGGACAATAATAATTTACACTGATATATCTAAATAAAAAAAACCCCTGAGAAGAATCACTGATTTATGCCAAACTTCCTTCTGTCAGTAGGTGGAGCTGTGACTGGTACTCAATATTGGCATGTAGATGTCTTCAGGAGAGGAATCTCATCGAACCTGTCTGCCACGGTCACGCCCCTTTGACGAAAAAACTCTAGATCTTCACAATTTATCATCACAAAAGCCTTTGAATTAGACTGATGGTACTTGGATTCGATCTGATAAAATTTCTAGGAGGAGTTTGTTACAGTGTAAAACATGTAATTTCCTGTTGCCAGCAGGTGGCACTATGACTGAGCATGTGGTGAAAAGAAAGTCATATGATGAACCAACACTCATCACAAACAACATTTCCCACCAGCAGAGAAATATTAATACTAATATATGGAAGATGTTGAGTGCCATTCACACAACTACTGAACATCAAGGTAACACACATAAAAATAACAATGCAATAAACATCATTAATCAACATAAAAACTAATGTACATTACTTAAAAACTGAAAATAACCATAGTAATGCCAATAAAATAAGTATTATACTGGAATTTCTTTAGGTCAGTTTACAGTTGTTCACCGTATACAATATATTAAGGAGACTTAACCGTTTTTAACCAAAGTTTTTACAGTTTTATACCGTTTAGATCACAGCCAGTTTTTTTTTGCAATGTGGTCAACTTCAATATCTTTTACTCTGATCATCCTGTCATGTGACTATCGTGGATGCACACATTTCAATGTTGATGCTGAAACAATACATTGTGCAGCACTATCGCAGTCACTCTCTTTCTATGACTCTCATCATAGCATCGATTGTCATCACTTCGAGGATTAGCGCTGTCTGACTCTGATGCCACTGGACGCATGTGAATACTACAGTGGTGTGCGTGTGTTGCTGCCTGCATGAACCCTGCCATGCTACTGTCGCGGTATGTGCCGCCACCACAAAGTCTCCACAGCCTTCTGCACTGTTTTTGGCATTCCCAGAATGCCTGCAGGGAAGCCAAACGCTGGCGAGTGGACTGAGCAGGCTGCCGTGAGGAGGGGTTGCTGTCCATTGTTATAAGTTTTGAGCAGTTGAAGCAGGCCATTTATTGGCTATCATCCCAGTCAGCATTGTAAAGCTGTCTTTTGGATTTTGGTTCATATAGTATATATGGTAACACTTTAGTTTAGGTCAAAATATTCTGGATTAATAAACCACTACTAGCTTAATAAACTGCTAATTAGCTGTTTAGTAATAGATTTAGTGAGATTAGGGATGCAGAATAGTATCATACTTTATAACTAATGAACAGTTTATGTCTTAATAATAGGCAGGTAATAAGCCAGCTTAATAGCATGAATTGTGACTTAAACTAAAGTGTTACCATATATATAATTTGATGTATTATTTAATGAAAATCCTGACCTTGACCGTTAGATAAGGATGGGCAATATCATATCAATTGCAATATACCGATAAAAACTCTCTCCACGATAAGAATTAGTCTTATCATGATAATAACGAATAAATGAATAAATGTACTACTGTAGCAAAGTGTGTGATACAGTTTTGTGTGGGTTTGAGCTTGTGTACAAACAGAGATATACTAACATACATTTACTCCCTTTATTACAGTCGAGTGTTTAGCTTCTTTTAGTGACCAGACATGGTTTCAGATCACAGAATGAAGACATCGGTAACACTTTAGTTTAAGTAACAATAAACAATAATAGCTACTAGCTTATTACCTGATTATTTTATTAAATGGTTATTACTACTACATTCTGATCTTATTCTACATCACCAATCATACCTAATGTCTAAACTCAACTACTACCTTTCTATCTAATTAATAAGGAGCTAATTAGTAGTTTATTGAGCTAATAGTCTTAGTTAATGGCTTGTTAATAGAGTGAATTGTACATTAAAATAAAGTTTGGCTAAGAAATCATAATTTTTTATGCACTGATAAAGTGAATTAGCATTTCATAATAAGCATAGTTTATTCTAAGAAACATGCCCAGTATGGCTTGAAGGACTCAAATAAATCGTATATTGTTACAATAGCTTGTTTTTTTGTTTGTTTTTTTCTTCATGTTTGATCAGTTTATCCCTTTCTTTTTCTTCAGATGTAGGGATAGTTGATTAGTGAGTGTATTCCTAATGGAATATTCATTCATTCATTTTCTTTTTGGCTTAATGTCTTTATTAATCTGGGGTCGCCACAGCGGAATGAACCGCCAACTTATCCAGCATATGTTTTACGCAGCGGATGCCCTTCCAGCTGCAACCCATCACTGGGAAACATCCTTACACACCCATTCACACTCATACACTACGGACAATTTAGCTTATCCAATTAACCTATAGCGCATGTCTTTGGAATTGTGGGGGAAACCGGAGCACCCGGAGGAAACCCACGCAAACACGGGGAGAACATGCAAACTCCACACAGAAATGCCAACTGACCCAGCTGGGGCTCGAACCACCTTCTTGCTGTGAGGCGATTGTGCTACCCACTGCACCACCTTGCTGCCCTAATGGAATATATCAACTTTAAAATGAAAATAATCATGGCCGCTATTTATTTCCAAATGGAAGTGCTCAAAACTGGCTACAAAACTGGCTATTTGTTTGGTGTCGAACAGTGTGTTATGTAGCCAGAGGTGCCATTTTTTTCGATGTTAGCAGTTTGCCCAGTAGCTTACCGCGTACGCTGATGGACTTGGGACGCTGAGCTGAGTTGACCGCGATGACAAGGTTCGAGTCCGATGATGAATGGTTTCAGAAATCAGGTAAAGCAAAAAATAAATAAACAACAAGCTGAAAATGTGGTGAAATTACACAGCAGCGACTGCTTTTCTTTTTCTAGATTGCTTTTGAAAACACTATCGGTTGGGTTTAGGGATGGAGGTGGGTGGGTCAGGCCAGCAAGCAGGCCTGGTCAGCTGAAGTGTTATATTGAACCCTCTGGTGGAATTGGAAGTCCACAGCGGCCTCTGGTGGAATTGCAAAAACAAAAACTGCGAGTAGACGTACCTCCAGTTACACATTTCGCTGTTCCCAGAAATGTAGACCTGGGTACATATTCGTAATGAGTCTGGGTTGCCTAAATCCCTCCAAAGATTTGTGGTCAGCCATTCAAACTGACGTCAACGGAGAAGGACTGCCACTCCAAATGCATACGCAAATGGTTAGACTTTGATTGAAGATTACCAGAACAAACATTTACTTACATGGATTAATTGTTGACATAAAAAAATAACAATGTGCTCAAGTAAAAATAAACATTGTAAATTTTGATTTCACACAGATGTTTAACATTTAACATCAATCACTAACATTTAGCCTAACATTTTAGTCTGCTATTCCACTGACATGATTAAAACTGGCGGGAATACACGACCGAGCCAAACCTCTGCCATTGGTCTGCATATGAGAAAGGTAAATATTCAAATCTTCTGTTTTTTTGTTACCATCTGCACTGTTTCTCAGCAGCTCAAAGGTTGGATGTTTTCCCCCTCGCTGAATGTTTAAAGTTAGGTTTTCATCAGTTTCTTTTCCTCCAATCCGACACATTTGTAAAATAAGCTTGTCTAGCCGTGAACGGCCATTTATTTTGGACTCCTTCCATTGGGTTAGTATTAGACTCCGTGGGTGCGTTAACCAATGAGGTTTCAGACTCAGCTCTCTGTCTTTCACTATTATGTCTGACAATGAAGTTAATTTGATACTGATGGCTGTATCAGACGTACATGTGGAATCCGTCTGGTTTGTCTGAGTCTTCTCATTTGCAGATATGTTATTGAATGTAGGCTACTAATAGCATTTACATGATTAATATCCAGCAGATGAGGTGAATGCTTTCAGACATCTAGACAATTTTGTGTGCGTTTGGATTCCTCTTATCACGCCACAACAAGAAACCCAAACAAAATGCTGGTATTTATACAGCTAGGCCTTGTTTACACCTGGTATTAAAGGGACAGTTCACCCAAAAATGAAAATTGTCATCATTTACTTACCCTTCAGTTTTTCAAAACCTATTTAAGTTTCTTTCTTCTGTTGAACACAAAAGAATATATATTTTTAAAATTGCTGGTTGCTTGGACCCATTGGGTCAATGGGTAACAGCAACCAGCATTCTTCAAAATATCTTCTTTTGTGTTCAACCAATGAAAGAAAGTCATAAAGGCTTAATACCACAAAAAAGAGTAAATGATGAGATAGATTTTTATTTTTGGGTGAACTATCCCTTTAAGATGCAATTTTGACAATCTGATCATAAATGTATGATGCTAAAAACAGGTGTAAATGGGCTCTGAAACATTTTTAGTTTGTCCACTTTTGACCACTTCCGGGTAGTGGAAAACTAATTTGATTGGATTGCTAGTGTAAATGCTCTTGTGTTCAAAAAGACCACCTACTATCTACTGACCTAATTCTTAAACATTATGGGATGGGATGTGGAGAATTTGTATTTTAACTTTGACATCTAAAAATGTTCCTTCATTTTTTTTAAATGTAAAAACAATTATGTGCTTTTGGGCTGGGCTGTGTTGTTTTGTATTGTTTTATGTTGTCTCCTTTTCTCCTGTTCGTATATAAATGGTGCTTACTATTTTTCACAATATTAGATCTTAATGGGATAGATAAAGCTGAAAAACAGTAACTATTGCCATCTAGAGTTACAGGTATTCAGCTTTTTCTATCCTCTTTTGTGTTTAATAGAAGAAAGTCAAACAACACTCAAAAAAAAAAGACTTCTGGTGCTTGTTTAAACTACTTATTTACATGATTAATTGATTTGTGTTGGGACAATATGAAGGGATTGTGTGGAACCCTGCATTTTGAACCACTAGAGGGTGAGTAAATAGTGAGTAATTGTTTTTTTTTGGATGTACTGTCACATTCAGTTCAGAAAAAGAGAAAGTGGACAAAAAAATAAACAATAAACCATGCAAATCATAAAAAAATGTGTCTCCCTCTTCTGCTTGTAATCTGATCAACCAAACTACAAATCTTAACACCTGATGCAATGCATGGTTAGAACTCATTTACACAAGAAGGGGACAGGGTTGCAAATGCTACACACAATGCTACATAGACCCTTTACACATTTTCAGGTTTCTCAGCAGCGGAAGTCGTCATAGTTGGGTAAACTTAGAGCGCAGTGAATGGGAGAGTACAACAAATATTTTTTTACAATCCTATTTGCTCAAATAATAAAAGAAAAACGCCAGGATGGTGTTATCAAGACTTTGAGAAAAAGGAAAAAAAAAAAAATTGTGTGAGACTGATGATGGCAGACAGAGGAGAGAATACCGCCAACTTTACTCTTAGTCCCGTAGACGCTGCACACCTCCCATAAGCCGTAATTAGTTTTTTGTGACTTGATGCAAAAACGATATATTACATACATAAACGCATATAAATGTTCATGTGTTTTTTTAAAAATCAAAATATTAAAAACTTTCAAGGACTTAAAATTATGATGACCGCTAAACGCGTCATAACAGTCTTGTGAAAAGGGTCCATAAGGATCAGAATTGACCATTTTCAGGCCACTAATTGCTTTGTAACAAATTGCATTGTTGGAGGCATATTTGTACCCAAATCACTATGCTTTAAAACATGAAGAGATGTAGAAATTAATGAGATTATAAAAATGTCAAAAATGTTACAATAAAATATTTTTTTCTCTGTATATATATAATTCTTCTGTAGAAAGTCTTATTTAATTCTTTTCAGGTATGTAATTAACACAAATAAACTAGTTAAGCCTTTAATTGCACTTTAAGCTGAATAATAGTATCTTGCAAAATAACTAGTATTAACTAATATTATGTTCTGTAATCATGGCAAAGACAAAATAAATAAGTTACTAAAAATATTATGTTCAAATGTGTTTTTGTGTTCATGTGTTGATCAGTACTTGGCAAATGTTTGAAAATGAACAAAATATATCACAGGAGGGCTCATAATTTGGAGTGCAACTGTATGCTTATAGAGCCCTCTTTTGACAGAAAAAGTGCACTACAACACAAAGAACACATTTTGAACTCATATATGGTTATGTGTGAAAATGTCTTTTTTTTTTTTAAAAAATAGATTTTATCACCGTTATTAAAAAATATGGAATTAACAAGTTTGATATTTGGGTGACACGGTGGCTCAGTGGTTAGCACTGTCGCCTCACAGCAAGAAGGCCGCTGGTTCGAGTCCCGACTGAGTCAGTTGGCATTTCTGTGTGGAGCTTGCATGTTCTCCCCATGTTCGTGTGGGTTTCCTCCAGGTGCAAGACATATGCTGGATAAGTTGGCGGTTCATTCCGCTGTGGCGATCCCTGATGAATAAAGGGACAAAGCCACAGTAAAATGAATAATTGAAGTTTATATTTTATACTATATACACATGTATGCATTATCTACCTAAAATAGTCTTAGAGTATTACAAAAGTGTCCACTCAATAAAGTTTAAGCAGACACTGCGACATTGTCATTTTTTCTTTTGTGTTTTCTTTTTACACTTCATCATCAGTTTTGGTGCTATAGCCAGATAAGGTGATTAAACATCACAAGTATCATTTTGGACATGAAACTACAAGGATTACCAAGAGTTGATATGGTTAGCGTTACTGACGTCACAAGCTGAGAAACAGTCTCCGCTCACTCTTATATTTAGTCTGCTTCTTCTGCAAACATTCACTGATAGTCTTCATCATGACCATTGTCATCATCTCTCTGCTCCTGCTGGTTTCTCTGCCGCCACAGCTGACCTTCACTGGTGAGACTGACTATACCACAAAATATTCTCTGAATTTTGGTAACTTTAATTCATTGTGTGCTGAATAATATGACTGACCAGTGACTACACTATTTCTCAGCTCATGTGGGTATAGTGAATGGCAATGAAGCAACACCTCATTCTAGACCTTACATGGTTTCTGTTCAGTATAAAAGGCATCACATCTGTGGTGGATTCCTCATCAATGAAGAGTTTGTGTTGACCGCTGCACATTGCAGAACCAAGTAAGACTGTTTTCACTGTATCTGAGATTATTATAATATAATGAGTTAAAACTATTAAATGGTTCACTGCATCCACAACCTTTTCTGAGGGATTAAAGAAAGCAGTAAAATTCAGATGTATGTTTCTTGCAGCATAACACAAATTCTGACAATCATGGTTGGTGCACATAACATAAGCCAAGGAGCTGAACGCATCAGAGTGAAGTTCTACTACAGGCATCTGGATTATTATGATAGACCAAGATATGTAAACGACATCATGCTTTTAAAGGTAAAAAAACAGAGAAACAGACATTTATACAGTTGAAGTCAGAATTATTAGCCCCATGTCTATTTTTTTAAGTTCTGTTTAACAGAGAGAAGATTTTTCAACACATTTCTAATCATAACAGTTTTAATAACTCCTTTCTCATAACTGATTTATTTTGTCTTTGCCATGATGACAGTACATAATATTTTACTACATAGTTTTCAAGATACTAGTGTTCAGCTTTAAGTGTATTTAAAAAGGCTTAACTAGGTTAATTAGGCAAATCATTGTTTAACACCGGTTTGTTCTGTAGACAATAAAAAATAGCTTAAGAGGGCTAATAATATTGACCTTAAAATGGTTTTTAAAAAAATTAAATAAATAAGACTTTCTCCAGAAGAAAAAATATTATAGGAAATACTGTGGAAAATTCCTTGCTGTGTTAAACATCATTTGGGAAAATTTAAAAAAGAAAATATAATTCACAGGAGGGCGTGTACCTGATGTTAAACATGATCCCTTAACCATTTAACCACTGACTTTGTCTGTTTCGGCATCGCAGCTAGAGAAAAAAGTCACAAGAAACCAAACTGTAAGCTGGATATCCATACCAACAGAAAATGGAGACATCAATAAAGATACGGTTTGCAGTGTTGCAGATTGGGGAAGTTCGGTTTTTAATGGCAAGCCAAGTTCAGTCCTCATGGAAACAAATGTGAAGATCATGAATAATGCAAACTGTAAAGAGAGACTGCAATCAGAGTTCTTACCCTCTCAGATGATCTGTGTATACGGCAATGGAGGAAGCTGCAGTGTATGTAAAAATAAATAAATAATATTTTTTTTTATTACACTACATGGTATATTAAATGTGCTACCTATTGTTTTTTTCTATTAGCTCATTATAGTGCTTTACGTTGCATGATATAATGCTAAAAAGAGAAGGGTGATTCACTGCGCTGTGTTTTAACAGGGGGATTCAGGAGGTCCTTTGGTTTGTGGAGACACTGCTGTTGGTGTCACATCTTTTGTGGACACTGGTCTCTGCAATTCGCCTAAGTATCCTACTGTGTATACTAAGATTTCAGCATTTCTTGTGTGGATCAACAATATAATTAAAAAGGATATTTGACTGCTTAACAAAAAATGTGCAGTGCTCAAATGCAACAATGTCTTGAATTGTCCAACAGTGTTCACATCTTCTAATAAAAGCATCAAGAGTTAAAAAAAAAACAAGTCAAATTGCTGTCAATGTTACAATTTCATGAAATTGCAGTAACTGTAGAATGCAGCACACTTGTACATGTGGATTACAAGAATATATATTGTCATCCTCACATATTTCCAAACTCTAGCAACGTTAATCAAGTGGGAAAACAAGTGTACATGTTTTTACAGGGTTAAATGAAAATGTATCTTAATGTTTTAATCTATGTGTTGATGGCACTCATCAAACTAAATGTTTTATTATTACCTTTACTGTTATTATTGAAAGCTGGTATATTGTCCAAAAGCTGAAGACATGTTCTACAATACTTCTAGATCTCAAATAAAGCAACTATTTCATACATTAATCTGTCATAACTGATTATTCTTTGTCCACGTATGTTTGCAATTTTGTGTGCCATGCTTCTTTTTTTTTTTGCTCAGTGGTTTCATTTGACACTTTAAATCTATATAACCCATCTAGCTACAATGGCTGTGAAGGTTTACCACATCCATTTCATAAGAGTGAAAATGCTACTGCCGTTTCAAAAAAAGACCTAAAAAAGAAGCACAAGTTTATCTACAAACTACAAAGTATGATTCAAATAGCAGCAGCACAATGCATTAAACTGAATATAATGAATTGCAAATTTACAATGTATCAAAATCAGGAAATGACACTAATTACATATGGATACACAAACAAAAAGCATTTTTCAAATTCACATCTATTTTCTAGAACCCCTCTAAAATTTAATCAAGTGGCAAAACATTCTAAGACAAGCTGAGTACACCATAGTAAATATATTCCACACAGCATTCATTAATTTGACGTTTTCTGCTGTTTCTTCCACTGGCAGAGGCATTTAAGTATCATTTTAGTTTAGATTTGGCATTAATAGAGCATAAAGGGATAAATAAAGAAAATAAGTCGTTAAAAGTTTCTTAAAACTCTTGTTTTTACAATTGTTTCTCATTAATGTTGTCTGATTTGGTGTGCAATTTTAATGCTTTACAACCACTGAACAAACAAAATGTATTATTACTATCACATTATTAAATGGAAATTGGTATATTAACAAAAGGCTGATGACATGGTCTACTTACACAGACCTCACATAAAGCACCAACAGTATAAATCCACCATAACTGTTTATTCTCGGTCTAAGTACTGTTTGTGTTTCACACGTCGCCTGCATTTTTACAGCTTTTAATGCCCAGTGCTTTCATTTGACACTTGTGGTTGGCGCTCAAACTAAAATGACTGATCTTGCTAAAATGGCTGTGAACTTTTACCACATTCATTTCAAAGGCATCAAACAGCACAATGTAGCAGCTTATGTAGAAAATGTATTAAACTGCATATGCAACAAAC
>CAIGQW010031024.1:5334329-5371577 GCA_903798125.1 Danio choprae
TATATATACACACTGTTCTTAAATCTTCTACAGAGATGTAAGGCGATGTTTTTTTCACCGAAGGAGAGATACAGATAATCTTGAGAGATCAGACCCCAACAATCTTGCCCACAAACACACATTTCTTTTAGAATAATCCTCAATCATCTTTTTCAGAATTATGTTTGGTTATGTTTTTGAACTACACATTGATGATGTGAGACTTTTTCTCTCTGTTTATTAAATCAAATATTAAAATGTATGCTGATGTGCTTAATAGTTTTATATTAAACCATGTGACCTGAAAATGAGACCACAAGTTTAACAAGAAAGTTTACTTATCATGTTCCTTATACCACAATCTTATACCACGAACTTATACCACAGCTTAAAGTTTCCATCAAATTTGCAAACCTTTGATAGTTTTCACTGATTATCTTAACCATGAGCATCATCTCTCTGCTTTGGCTGACCACATTTGATGTATGAAACAGAACTCAGCAGTTTTTCTGATGCCCCACAAAGATGTTATTTTTTGTGTGTGTGGTAAATAAGGGGTCATTTACACAATGTTTTCAGCCAAAAAATGTATATGTTTTTTATTTTTTTGAGTCTGAAAATGCTTAATCTTGAAAAAAAGCATAAAAAGTTTTGGCATCTTAGTCATGTAGACATGCACAATTAGAAATGTAAATAATACGCACAATTAATTGTGCAATCGAGCAGTTTAAGTTTATAAAATAAGGACACATTCTTACCACCAAGAGTGAGCTAAATATGAAAAAAGTCTGGGGACTTATATAATATAATAAACTGTTGCATTAAAGAAAAATACTGGTTTCTACCATACTTTCTGGTTCTGTCCAGGTCAAACTCTCCAGTGCCCAGCTCAGAGCAGCCAATATTAACATGAAAAAATATTATAGCAATTTGTAATTTAAGGTCACTGATTCTGGACTGGGAAGCCTTTCACCAGGATTATAGGCCATCAGTCCTTTTTCAGATTTCATATCAATTTTGGAGTTCCACAGGGATCAATCCTTGGCCTGTGTATTGTTCACAGTATACATGCTCCCTCTGGCTTCTATTTTAACAAACATAAAGTATCCTTTTGCCTACTGTATATGGAGATGACACTCAGATCTATTTTCTTCTAAAATCACTCTTGGGCTGCTTAGATCAACTTAAACTTTGTCAATTTGTACAAAATTTAAACGAAGACTGAAATAATCCTATTTCGTCAGAAAGGAAATCATGTGCTAGGTCCTGATGTTGGTTCTCTGGCCCGGCATGTAACTCAAAAAATCTATGCATTATGTTCTTGTTTGCTTTCCACCTTTTAATTCTATTCTTTTATTACTCTTACGTACAACAATTTGGTTGTCTTCAAAGGTGCTTTATATATATATATATATATATAAATATTGTATTGTTTTGTCTCCGGCTTTTTCTACATAGGCTATGACTCTGTCAGTCAGCCTGCTCTCTGTCCTCCTCCAGATTCCCCACTCTCCCTCCCAGAAGGGGGACAACTGTAACATTTATTTACTTTCTGTTTAGTTTTCCTTTATTCCGTTCTCATCATTTGTCCTTCATCCGTATAACTGCTTCATCGTTTAGTTGCTTAATTGTTTCAGTTCAGTTCACATGCCTAAATGCATCAAGTTATTGCAATACTCTGCGTTATTATATTAACCATACTAATATTTTTGGATATGAATTCAACAATAAATATACTGACGTGTTTATTAATTATAGACCAAACCATCTGTGATCTGAAAATGATACCACTAGCATTAACAGGAACAGTATTTACTTACTATCTTGCTTATACAACATCTTAAAGTCTCCACCCAGTTGCAAACATTTAAAAGTTTCCTCTGATTATTTTTATCATTAGCACCATCTCTCTATTTCTGCTGGCTCTGCTGAATAAATATGTTTCTCTGTTTTAAATAAGTCAGTGTTGGATAGTTGACAAATTGGAAATAAAAGAAAACAGCTATCAAATTTGTGAATATGTTTCCATTTACACTTGACCACATGTATTTACAGAGGTGCAAGCTATCTTATATGGGATTCAAAGTATTTATAATTTACATCACAAGTTTTTTTTTTATCATTTCATGTTTTATCATTTTATACAGTTATTGTGTAACTAATTCAGTTGTAACCATAGCAGGTTATTGTCATTAATTTATTTCATTTTCAATTATTTTGTGAATTAGATTTGATTTAACTTCAACACTGAATTGCTTCATATTGCAATACAATACAATCACAACACTTTTCCACATTTTTAGCTATTAAAACTGCCTATATTTTCCGTTTTTGGTATAAGATTGCAGAAGAATGGTTTGACTAGAAATGTACAGTTTTTCACTCATCATTTCACTTATCATTCTGATAACATTTTAGTCATTTGGTAAAACTACAGTTCGAACCGCTGTAGTTAAATTCCATTCATGCAGGCTGATAATGTGCACTCCTGATATTTTACAATTTTGTCAAATTTCTTACAAAAGTATTAATTTACAAATATATATTTAAACTAAGATTTATATTACAGTATTATAAATAACACTATGGGATCAGTGCTTTAAATGTAACATTTTGAATCAAGAAATGTTGGTGTACATAGTACAAATAGTTTAGACCAGGGGTGCCCAAACTCAGTCCTGGAGGGCCAGTGTCCTGTAGATTTTAGCTCCAACTTACAGCTAAAGACAAAAGTCAGACTGAGCAACAATGTTGGACTTAAATCATTACCAAGGAATGGAAAAGCTGTTGAAGCAGATACTCTCTGTAATGTTGCTGGTTGGGGTGATGTGTGGGAAAAATGGCCCAAAGATTGATCATCCAATGAAAGCAGAGACAGTTATAGTGAATACTGATCTGTGTATATGGCCATCCTGCGTAGCGACTTTATGCCTGAACAGGTCATGATGGCTTCAGACTTCTTGTAAAAGGTAGTGTATTTAGTGAGAATTGTGAGTCAGTTGGTGTGACTTTTTTTTAAATGACACATACGCGAATAACAGCCAATTAAATAGATCTCCACCATAATTAAAATAAAATGTGTTGCTCAGGGTGCAATATAAAAAAAAACTGTGACTCTGAATGTCTACACCCACCTTTAGTGTATATTTAATAGAGTGTTTTGTCATTGAGAGCTCACTGATAGTCTTCATCATGACCATCATCATCTCTCTGCTTCTGCTGGTTTCTCTGGTGCCACACCTGACCTTCACTGGTAAGACTGACTTACAAATTTGTTAGGAATTTTTTATTGAAAATACGGGCAGCACGGTGGCGCAGTGGGTAGCACAATCGGCTCACAGCAAGAAGGTTGCTGGTTCGAGCCTCAGCTGGGTCAGTTGACGTTTCTGTGTGGAGTTTGCATGTTCTCCCCGTGTTTGCGTGGGTTTCCTCTGGGTGCTCTGGTTTCCCCCAGGTTTTCCCAAAGACATGCGGTACAGGTAAATTTGGTAGGCTGAATTGTCCATAGTGTATGTGTGTGAATGAGTGTGTATGGATGTTTCCCAGTGATGGGATGCAGCTGGAAGGGCATCCGCTGCGTAAAACGTATGCTGGATAAGTTGGCGGTTCATTCCGCTGTGGCGACCCCAAATTAATAAAGGGACTAAGCCGAAAAGAAAATGAATGAATGAATATTGAAAATACATGTGCTGAGTAATTGACTAACAACACTATTTCTTTCAGCTCGTGTGGGTATAGAGGATGGCACTGAAGCAAAGCCTCACTCCAGACCTTACATGGTTTCTCTTCAGAAATACAGCCAGCATACCTGTGGTGGATTCCTCATTAGTAAAGAGTTTGTCTTGACTGCTGCACATTGCTGGAAGTAAGAGTTTTGTTTAGTGTGAACTGTGATCTACATTGAGCTAAAATCCCCTTTGAGTCAGCTGCAGTACAATCATACAGTGCTTCATATGGCAGTGATACAATATGTTTTTTTAACATAGGTGATGTCATCACGGTTGTGACTGGTGCACATGATTTGCGTAAAAAAGCAACTAAAAACTCGTTTAAAGTGACATCCTACATCCCGCATCCAGACTATAAACTGAATTCTGTTCAGAATGACATCATGCTTTTGAAGGTATCAACCTGTAATTATTTTATTATTTTGCAAATCCATTCAGTTCGCCTTGCCATTTGGTGCTTCTGTTTTGAAACAAAAGTTTACAATATGGGTGCACTAATATGCATTAAAATGCTTAACTAATGCACAGATAATCATGGTTTAATGTATACTTGAAACTCTATCACTGCGTAAACAACAAATGAACATTCTATGTGGTTCATAATTTTTAAACTTTAATAGTTAAATGCGTCATAATGTATTAATTCCTTAATAGCATATAGTGTTTACTAATAGTGTAAATGTGTAAATTACCACAACGGGTCGAAATCATGCTTTTCAACTGCCAGTTGTCTACTTTAATGATTTGCAAAGGTATCATGATGTTAGGGCCTCACAGTGGCGCAGTGGGTAGCACGTTCGCCTCACAGCAAGAAGTCGCTGGTTCGAGCCTCGGCTGGGTCAGTTGGCGTTTCTGTGTGGAGTTTGCATGTTCTCCCTGTGTTGGCGTGGGTTTCCACCGGGTGCTCCGGTTTCCCCCACAAGTCCAAAGACATGCGGTACAGGTGAATTGGGTAGACTAAATTGTCTGTAGTGTATGAGTGTGAATGGGTGTGTATGGATGTTTCCCAGAGATGGGTTGCAGCTGGAAGGGCATCCGCTGCGTAAAACATATGCTGGATAAGTTGGCGGTTCATTCCGCTGTGGCGACCCCAGATTAATAAAGGGACTAAGCCGAAATGAAAATGAATGAATGAATGAATCATGATGTTATGATTTTACTTGTTGAGCGCTTCACTTTTTCCCACATTTTTTTATGTTACAGCCTTATTCCAAAATGGTCTAAATTCATTTATTTCCTCAAAATTCTACACACAATAACCCATAATGACAATGAAAAAAAAGAAAAAAAGATTTTTCTAAATTGTCGCAAATTTATAAAAAAAAACTAAATATATATATATATATAATTACAATATAATAATCACAGCATATCTACCAAAAATCCATTTTGAATGACACAACAGCTCCAGTACAATCATACAGTCCATCATTTGATAATAATAAATGCTTTTCCAATAGATGGTTGTGGTTGGCGCCCATGATTTGCATAAAAAAACAATTACAACACCTTTAAAGTGACATCCTGCATCCCGCATAAAGACTATAATTCTAATTCTTTAGAGAATGACATCATGCTTTTGAAGGTATCAATCGGTAATACTGTTAGTTGTTTTAAATGTCTGAATTTTTTTTATTCATTCAGTTCACCTTTGCATTTGGTGCTTCTGTTTTCAAAGAAAGAAAGAAAGAAAGAAAGAAACAAACAAACAAAAACAGCAGAATACTCATAAAAAATAAGTTGTTTTAACTAATAATTGTGTTTTGCATTACAGTTAAATAAAGAAATCAAACTGAAAAACAATGCTGGACTGATATCATTACCAAAAAATGGAGAAGATGTTAAAGCAGATACTCTCTGTAGTGTTGCTGGTTGGGGGAATCTGTGGAATAGAGGCCCAGTACCTGATCATCTAATGGAGGCAAAGACAGTTATAGTGAATGATACAGAGTGTGTGAACGCAGATGGGGGTCTCATTATGTGGCCTCAAAAATGATCTGTGCCTATGGCCATGGTGGATCCTGCAATGTACGTATGAAAGATGCTTTAGACTTCATGTTAATGTTTGAACTAATTTCACTAGTGACGTGATGTGTGTTTTTAACAGGGCGATTCAGGAGGTCCTTTGGTTTGTAATAACACTGCTGTTGGTATAACATCTTTCGGTGACCGTTACCTCTGTAATTCACGTCTGCTTCACTTCACTTTACACTAGGATTTCAGTATATCTTCCATGGATCCACAACATAACTGGCAATGTTTAGAGACTTCATGATTTTAAGAGTTCACACTTAGATAATGCTCCACTATGATAGCAGGTTTGGCATGCTGTCCCGGGAGAGAACCCTGAGCTCGGAGATAGATGAGCCCAAGGTTCCCGCCTGGTCAAAGAGCATTAGGAGGGATACGAGATCAGGTATTTCTCGAGAGCCCCCAGTTTGTGTGTGTATGGTTTTTTTTTTAACTGAGAATTGATTCAGTATGTATGCTTTAAGTGCTTGTGACTGTTATTATGGTACATTTATTTACATGTTTTTTGACTGTGGGAGGAAACCGGAGCACCCGGGGAAAACCCACGCGAACACGGGGAGAACATGCAAACTCCGCGCAGAGAGTGCCGACTGGTTCAATCGAACCTTTGGCCTTCCAGCTGCGAGGCAGCAGAGCTGACCGCTGAGCCACCGTGTGTCGCCCAATCATAGAAATGAGGAAGAGGGAGAAGGGAAGGATAGAGGGTGTGGGCGGGTTTTTTTTTCCAAAAAACGAAGATAGGGAATGAAATTTAGGCAAGATATTTATAATAGATTTGGAATGATCTGATAGGCTAGCTAATGATTAGTGATAAGGATCAGCTGTAGTCGATCATATCACGTGCTCCTCTCGAAATTAGTTTGTGAAACTTCACTTAAAAAAAAAAGGAAGAACGGTTTTGCATGAATTATCCCAGAAATCTTTCAATAAACATAATAAATGTCGAGCATTAATCAGTTGTATCGTCTTAATTCTCTAAACTATTTAGAATTACAATATTACATAATTATAACTATAAGACTATGAGGGATCTTTTAAACTACTGGTCAAACAGTTTTCATTTTTGTTTTAGAAAAAAATGAATTAAATAAAAAGACTGGATAAGACAATGTGAGGAAACTGCAACAGGAGTTTCTAACTGAACTGTCCTACTGCTCTTTACTTAAACATAAAAAGGATAGTTAACTTAAAAATTTAAATTATGTCATCAGTGAGTACGGGACACCAATAATGGACACCAATTGTTTACATGGACACCAATAATCCAATTTTAATACGATTAAGACAATATTCTGATTAAAAGTCTACCATGTAAACAGCGATTTTTGATTAAGGTCATAATCGAACTAAACAGAAATCAGATTAAGACATGTGGAGTATTCCTATTTTAGTCGCATTATTAAAGAGCAGTACAGACATGTAAACACCACAATCAAACTATTGCTGTCGTGTAGGATTTTCGCCGTGTTTTATGACAGGATAGTCCATACACACATGGCTGTTAGACACTATTCTCTGCACCTACTGAGTCAGTAAAGGACCACAGACACATACACCGCGAGATGCGGAGGTGTTTTTTCTCCCATTTGACGTGCGATATCAAATTCCAAATTCCTTGCGGTATCCAAGAGTCCTTAATTCGTACTTGCATCCAATAGTTTGTCACGGGGGCATGAATGAAATGTTCCTGAATGAAAGTGAAACTGCCGAACTGCAGTTAAAGCCGAAAAATTACAAATGAAAAGCCAGAAATTACAGGAAACATGGATAGCGTGGTGACGCAACAACGTTAATCAATCTATGTGCTATAACATGTAAAACAGGATCATGAAAGGAACATTCAAAAAAGTAAACACCTTAATCATGTAAACATTCATTCATTCATTTTCTTTTTTTCGGCTTAGTCCCTCTGGGGTCGCCACAGTGAAATGAACCACCAACTTATCCAGCATATGTTTTACGCAGCGTATGCCCTTCCAGCTGCAATTCATCACTGGGAAACATCCATACACACACATTTACACACATACACTACGGACAATTTAGCTTACCCCACTCACCTGCACTACATGTCTTTGGACTGTGGGGGAAACCGAAGCACCCAGAGGAAACCCACGCGAACACGGGGAGAACATGCAGACTCCACACAGAAATGCCAACTGACCCAGCCGGGGCTCGAACCAGCAACCTTCTTGCTGTGAGGCGATTGTGCTACCCACTGCGCCACCGTGCTGCCCGATCATTTGAACACCTTAATCATATTATTGTCTTAATCAGATTAAGGCAAATAATTTGATTACTGATGTCCATGTAAATGTAGTCAATGTCAGATCAAATTGGAATGCCACACACATACTTTTTTTGTGGTACTCTCCCATTCACTGTATAAGATTACCCAAATTTATGACTTCATCTGCTGAGAACCCGCAAATGTGAAAAGGGTCTGTTTTCTTCCTGTATGTTTATATTTTCTAATATATACCTTGTTAAGATATATTGTGGAGAAACTAGGTTCTCAAAATATCCATTATTCCAAGTAAAATGTACAAATGCATTTGTGATGTGATATAAATGATTAATTCTGGCTTCTAAAGCTTTGCCTAGGTAAATGTCTTTAAGTAAATACTGTTAGTACATCCATATGCATGTGAACAAACTAAATGATAAGATATGAAACAAAATATACAGATAAAGCTTAATCACAATATACAATGAGTTGCACATCTGGTATAGTAATAATAAAATTAATTGTTAAAACGGCAATTTAGTATTATTTAGTATTTCTATAATATGATTTTGCACTAAAGCTGGAAAAAAAAAGTAATCACACAAAAACGAGAAAGTGAACTGGATATCTGTACCAATGGAAGAAGAGGACACTGAAGTGGATTATGTGTGCAACGTTGCAGGCTGGGTGAAAACTGAAAACGACTTTATAAGTAATGGAAACACAAGTGATTGTCCTGAATAATACAAAATGTGAAAATAAATTAAGTAAAGGCAACAATTCTGTTTTAAAGATGATGTACAAATGCGGAAATGGAGGAAGTTGTGTCATAAGTACAAAATATCACCTGTTATTTGATCCACACACTCACTAATGTCCAATAGATGCAACTATATGCAAGAACACTATTGTAAATGTTTATTATAACCTTTATATAAGTGGTTGCAGTTTGTAATACTAGAATTTTATAGAGTAGTTAATAAGTATCTTATCAGACACATCTCATGCAGACAATCTGATCACTGTGTTTTACCATGATACAGGAAATTCTGTACATATTTGATGTCTAATGTCCAGCTAAAATGCAGCATTTCATAAAGAAACTCTCAGTTTACTGCTAAATACTTTCAGTTAGATTTTCCACATGTAGCTTGAATATAGTAGAATGTTTTTTTTACAAAAACAAAACAAAACACAAAACATGTTAGCATGTAGCATTACTTTTGGTTATGGACTAAAAAAAAAAGTGTAAATACCTAAACTCACCAGAAGAGGTCACCTTTCTTTCTTCACTTGCAATGGTTAGGCCCTATTGACATGCTGCTAGACGGAACACTTTCAAAACAACAACAATAAATGACAGCTTGATGATCCTAAGGAGCATGAATTGATGGGAACTGTCATCTTCAACTCCACCCCTTATGCTAATTATTGTAATGAGAGCCAGAAATCATGTTTATGGATATGTCAAATAAAACTTTCCTAAACGTTGTGTTTGACGATAATTTTGTTATAACGAATTAGCTGCAATAAATATAAGATATGATAAATGTAAGATACAAATGTATTTGTCAGTATGTTAGTAAGTAAGTATGATAGCAAAAGTACATTTGAATACTATTGAGGATTAACTGGTACTAAAGGGGCTTAAATGGCTGGTACAGTGTATTTTTAACGCTTGGTTGTGTTTTTATGATGCAAAGCAGTGTGTGCTCATGGTTCACTTGTAGAAAATCACGTTATTTTTTCATATATCTTACTTTGATTATATACAGCTACTCAGCTAATATAAAAACGAATGTCATATTTCCTAGTTCCTCCAAAAGACCCGCCTTCAAGAGACTCTGATTGGTTAGCAAACATAATGTGCTGTGATTCGCGGATCGACTTCACGTCACCACGTCACGCCCCTACAAGCACGCGCTTTAGCGCTATGTAAACAGAAGCTGTTAGCAGCGTTAGCTGCCTTAATCAGAAAAAGAGGAGTACACGCCTGAGCACACCTCCTCTCTTAAAAAAAATCTGGCAAGTGTCTTTCATATATATTCGAAATAAGCATCTGTAAGTAATATGCAACGTTCTCATATCTTTTGCAAGTTTGTTATTTGAGATGCATGACGCACGGAAAGCTGCCGCATAATTAGAGAGACACGCATAGAGAGGCACTGCTGAAGATTGTGGGTGTTTACAGCGGTTTGACGGATAAATGTGAATTTGTAACTAAATTGTTGGCGGTGTCAAACAGCATTTCCCGTTGTTTACATCCTGGTTTACGTCCTCGCTACAACATACCGCTAACGCTAGAAACTGTGCATTTAAAAGATCAGTTTTAACAAATAAAAACACTTACAGGTTGTGGCTCACAATCCACTGCTTCGTCGGTTGGAGTTTTTATCTGAACTGAGAGAGATTCTGGAAGTTCTTTTTTTTGTCAAAGGCAAGCTGTATATTATAATTCTCTGGAACATAATTAAAATTAAATTGTAAGCACTTCTGTCTTCTTGTGTCCTTTGAAAGCCCAACTACAGAAACAGAAGAAGCTCTGTGGAAATAGCAGCGTTTGGACGGCATTTTAGCTTTCTCTGCATAACATTAAAGCGCATTTGGCCACACCCCGTTTTTTGTAGTCCCCAAATTCATTCGCTGTAGGCTTTGCTAAGCTAACTCTGTAAAAGCCAACATCTACCTTTGCATTGAACTTTGACCGTCTTGCATTCAGAGATGTTGTTTATGTTCACACAGCTATATTACACATCAATTAAAGTTTAAAATATGATATCGGAGTGGACCTACCCTTTAAAACCCTAAAGTGTGGCATGAAAACCATCCACAACATTGCACCGCCAGCAGTCTGAAACTTTAATACAGGGAATTATTCATGCTTTAATGTTGTTAAAAGGCTGGAACAAACCAAACTGATTCCAAACCACTAGCACCGACGAAACCCAACTGTGTTGTCGCCTCATGTTGATTTGGGTTAGGTTCTGTCTGGACTGAAAAGCTGCACATGAACACACCAAACAGACAGCAGCTAATGTAGAATATTTTGACTGATCTGCATTAATGAATTATCCTCAATTTAAAGAACTCTCCAATATTTATTGAATGTTTTTACGGGTGTAACAATTCCGTGCTAACAATATTTAAATAGCTGAATGAATGTAAGGTAGAGGTTCTGCAACAATAAGCTCATTAAACTATTTTAAGAGCTAAAATAGGTGTACAGGCCAAAAATGTAGAGAAAACCTAGTCAACAACTAGAAATAACACAACAGCTAGAAATAAGACTCAGTCTCGGTGTGGATCTTCTGCTGTAGCTCATCTGCTTTAAGGTTTGTTGAGTGTTCAGGTTTCAGAGATTTATCCCAGGAAACGTTATCCACGCAGCCCCAACAGCCTTAATATGCACCCTCTGTAATATTTATTTATCAGTTTCTTTTTCAAAACAATACATTTTTTTTTATCTAAATGCAATCTCCACATAAAAAAAGTTCTTTATGTAAAATTAATTTTAATATGCTAAATTCACAAACTTCTTACAACAAGAAAATCTGTGAATACACTGAAATCACCGGAAATTTTCTGACTAGAATTGTTTTTAGTAATGATCAGAGAACTATAGCCATTTATTCTAAGTCCATGTTCAACAGTTTTCAATTACAGGGAATGAAAATGCATAGGTTTCAGTTTTTGTTACTCTTGTTGTAACCAGCAGATATCTTCAGCGTGCTACATTTCTAGCACATCTATAAAAAAAAATCGAATGCGAAAAGCTATCATTTTATGATTCCCTCATGAGGGCTGACCAATATTTCAAGCATGTCAGAAAATCACATGGTGTGTGCCCGGCTTTATGGAGTGCTTCTGACAGTCACGTAATGACATGAGAATTGACTGATTTGGAGGTTGCAAACTGTAGGAATGGTGACAGCATATGGCTTTAATGGAAAGAGACACAGCCATTTTCATAATCCTTTCACAGTGTTTTCAAGCTAAAATGAAAACAAATTTGAGGACAAGAAAGCCCCCTGGTGGTTCGGGGGTACAATGCATATTGAGATGATCGCCTCTTGCTTTACCACCTGCTTTACCGGAGGCAAATGTAGCAAACATATCATTTACAACCAGTGGGATTTTTTTTATAGAAAGATTAAAACAGGATAAATATGCAATAGTATCTGGATGCAGCCTTGATGATGCAAGCTGATACTACATATCTCAGTGATGCAATGTTAGACACTCAGTGGAGCTAGTGACGTCACTGTGAGAGGTAGGGTTAGGGGTGAGGTTAGGTGAGTGCATTAAAAAGCATTGGATGCAGCTTAGACTGCACTGCACCAGGTCTGCATCCATACTCCTCTCGAAATATGGATAAAATATTTAAAGGGATGATGGTGGGATAGAACAGTAAAACATGGGAGAATTCTAGGCAAAACGGGAGGATTGAAAGGTATGCCTCAGTCATGCCTTTTGCATACAAAATGAAACTTGTTCACATCTTTGGTTCTCTTGCATTCAGTGAACACCCATATACTGAACACATCTGTAAGTTCAGACCATCAAATTGAAAGAATATGCTTAAAACAGCCATTCATCAAAGTTTATGATTACCTAAATAATAAAGTCAGTTCTTTTTTTTTCATCTCCTGCTATTAGTATGTGTTAAACAGCTAGATATGTCACATGTATTTCTTTAGATGCAAAGCTGCACTGTCAGCAAGATAGTTTTAATCGTGTCATCAAAGGTCACAACAATTTCATAACTTTTTATCACTAACACCATGAAAAGTTAGAAGATGCTCAGTGTCTCCACCCACTTCTGATATTATTTCAAATGTGGTCATCATTGCGAGCACACTGATTGTCTTCATCATGACCATCATCATCATCATTTCTCTGCTCCTGCTGGTTTCTCTACTGCCATACCTGACCTTCACTGGTGAGACTGACTATACAACACACGATTTACACATTTTGGAAATAATATTTAAGTGGCATGTGCTAACTGAGTAACAACACTATTTCAGCTCATGTGGGTGTAGTGAACGGCAGGGAAGCAAAACCTCACTCCAGACCTTACATGGTTTCTCTTCAATATTATGAGCACCATATCTGTGGTGGATTCCTCATTACTGAAGAGTTTGTCTTGACTGCTGCGCATTGCTGGAAAGAGTAAGAGTTGTGTTTGGTGTGAACTGAAATTAGTCAAATAAATCACTTTTGAATGACACACCAGTTGCTGCACAACCATGAAGTGTCTCATATGGCAGTAATTTAATATGCTTTTTCAACAGAAGTGATATCTTGACGGTTGTGGTTGGTGCTCATGACTTGAGTAAAGATAAAATGTACAATTCATTTGAAGTTGATTCCTACCTCCCACATCCAGATTATAATTCTAATACTATGGGGAATGACATCATGCTTTTGAAGGTATCAACCTGTAATACTTTTATTTGTTCAAAATGTTTTAAATTTCATCTTTGCTTTTGGGACTTTGTTTTGAACCTACAAAAACACCAGTATGATCATATAAAAACATGTTTACAATTAACAACTGTGTTTTTGCATTACAGCTAAAGGAAAAAGTCAGATTGAGTGAAAATGTTGGACTGAAATCATTACCAAAAGATGGAGAAGATGTTGAGGCAGATACTCTCTGTAGTGTTGCTGGTTGGGGAACACTGTGGATGAATGGCCCAGTGCCTGATCGTCTAATGGAGGCAGAGACAGTTATAATGTATGATGCAGAGTGTGAACGGAGATGGGGGTCTCATTATGTGGCCTCAAAGCTGATCTGCGTTTATGGCTATGGTGGATCCTGCATCGTACGTATGAAAAATAATTCAGATTTCATATTAATGTACAAACCTTCTTTACTAGTGATGTGTGTTGATCTGTGTTTTTTAACAGGGGGATTCAGGAGGTCCTTTGGTTTGTGGAAACACTGCTGTCGGTGTCACATCTTACAGTGACCATTATCTCTGTAATTCACGTTTGCTTCCTAATGTGTATACTAGGATTTCAGCATATCTTGAATGGATCCACCATGAAATTGAAAATGTTTAGTGGATTCATGAAATGTTTTTCTTGAATTCTATGACATATCTTTCAATAAAACTATTAAATGGCAAGCATCAATCAGTTGAATTGTCCTCATTGTCTCAACCACATATAATCCCAATATTAAATTAAACTAGGGGTTATGAGGTGGGGATGGGTGTGATTGGGGACATCTTGACAACTTAAATTTCTTGTGTGCAAGTAAAATAAGTATCTATTTAAATAGTGAATTGTAACCACTATTAAAATATAAGCTACTATTAAAATATACTGTTAAAAACCTGCAGAAATACATGCAGAAAGACTTATAAGCAAAGACATTGCATAACATGCAACATGATAGTCTCCACACAAAGTATATATATATATATATATATATATATATATATATATACATACATATATAAACAAGGCTGACTCTCAACAAATAGAGCAGAATAACATACAGCTACCAATTAGAAACCTAGAATTCTATTGGTAGCCAAGGAACGCATTATACATTATAACTAATGGCAACTATAGATTAACTGCAGTTTTTGAGGAGAGAGCTTGATCGACCATCTCTGCTGTAACAATAAACTGCTTCAACTTGAGAACTTCGAAGACCTCAGCCCTTTTGAAACTTAGAAGATATTTGAGATCCAGATCAACTTTCCACTACACTAACAGAAGTATGGTGGAGGATTTAGACTGCTGTAAAATGAGCGGAGCTTATGGGCCCATGAGCCTGCAACCAAATAAAGATATTCACTCACCAAAGACAAATGTTGTCACTTTGTGTTAATAATACAATCTATTTTTTAAAATACCATGCATTCCTGTAAACATGTTGGACAAAGCACAATTCTAAGTTGTTATTTATCTATGCAGTAAACTTGACAAGGCGGAACCCTTTTGAATGGTTTGTTTTTTCACTTTCAAATTCGTGATTATATGTATTTTTACCGGAGTGACATCCCATGACATCATATTTGTAAAACAAAGACAGGTTGTGCTTAATGCCATCATCTAAAAATAAACCCCATATTTTCAAGGATCAAAGCCATTAAAAATAATTAAATAAAATGCTTTAGTGAATGCTGATTTGTTTAATAGTTTTATAATAAACCACGTGACCTAAAAATGAGAACATCAGTTTAACAAGAATTTTAACACATTGCGTCATCTATACCACAATCTTGTACCACGATTATATACCACAGCTTAAAGTCTTTCCTATAGCCTTTGATAGTTTTCACTGCTTATCTTAACCATGAGCATCATCTCTCTGCTACTGATGGCCAAATCTGATGTATGAACCACAACTCAGCAGTTTTGCAAAATGTTATTTTTTTTATGTGTATGTATGTGTGCTAAATAAGAAGCCATTTACACAACGTTTCAGCCGAAAGTGAGAAAACGTTTTATGCATTTCACTGCTTTGTTTACATGACAATGGCTTTTTGAAACTAAAAATGTATCATTTTGAAAATGGTTTCAAAAGTGCAACATGAAAACTCAATGTTTTCTTTTCTATGTAAACAACCAGGATATGGAAATCTTTTAAAACAGTGAAATATATGCTGTTGGTTTTATTAAATTTAAGTTCTGCATTTGACTTAAATTTGTGCCACAGACTTAAAGCGTTTCCGACTATCGTATGTTTTAGTGTGCATATTGGCCATCAGTCTTCTTCCAGAATTCCTCTCAATTGCGGAGTTCCACAGGAATCAATCCTTGGATCTGTGTATTATTCACCCTGTGAAGCAAATGCTACTTCTGGCTTTATCGTTTCCCCCTTTAGAATGAAACAATAACTTAGATAAACTTAAAATCTGGTTCTCATGCAAGTTTTATTAAAATAGAAATGATAAAAACTGAAATAATGCTATTTGGGCAGAAAGAAAATTGTGAGCTAGATGTTGATTCTTTGGCCCAACATGTATCTCAGTTTGCAAAAAAATCTAGATGTCATGTTGATCAAAACTAGATATTCAACAAACAGATCTTGCTTGCTTTTTTCATCTTCAAACCTAATCCAATCTCAGGGCAATTTCCAAATGCTTACTTGTCTGAATTACTGTGATTCTCTCTAGTGTGGTCTTCTCTCTCTCATCTGCTGCTAGACTACTCTTTGGAACATGTAAGTATGATCAGTAATTCCTATTTTATCTGCCCTCCACTGGTTTTCTAGCAAATATAGAATTGAATTATTTACATACAGTACAAAGCCATTTGTAATCTTGCCCCTTAGTACTGTAGTTGCTTTGTCCATACACCCCCTCTCAACATTGAAATCCAGTGATCTCAATTTACTCATTGTGCCTAGATCTTACTATATAAAGAGGTGATCATGTGTTTGCAATAGCTGGTCCTAGATTTGGAACAGTCTACTCCTTAATTTTAGACCACCCACCAACTCTAAATTGGTCAATAAATCTGCTTTAAATATCTATCTTTTTTCTCTCGCTTTTAATTCTTCTTCATTACTGGTTCTATTATTGCTTTTACTGATTAAATCTGATAGTCTTGTTTGCGTTTCACTTTTTAATTCATATGTTCCATGTTCATCTTTTACTACTCTTGTGTGCAGCACTTTGGTCAACTTTGTTTTTTAAATGTGCTTTATAAGTAAATATGGTATTGTTTCGTCTCGGGCTCCTTCTACATAGGCTACATCAGTAAGCCCCCTCGTGTCGACTGCCACTCCCTTGCCTACAAATAGCCTATTATCCTGGAAGTCATCTGTGTCTCCATCCTCATTATCCTGATCCAGTATCCTCCCTGGCTTCTTTCTCCATCATCTCCAACCTGGTTCTCTGTCCTTCTTCAGATCCCCAATATTGCTACCAGGAGACTTCAGATCAGGGGTTGGATCCAAGTGCAGTTAGGTAGGCAGGAGTCAAATACCAGAAATTTTATATCCATGTCAATTTAATAAACAAAGTATCTGCTACAAAACATACAAATATAAGAAATTGAATCCAAAACTGAAAGCTGCATCGCAGTCATCAGTAACTCATTCATTCATTTTCTTTTCAACTTGTGGGGGAAACCGGAGCACCCGGAGGAAGCCCACGCCAACACGGGGAGAACATGCAAACTCCACACAGAAATCCCAACTGACCCAGCTGGAGCTCAAACCAGCGACTTTCTTGCTGTGAGGCGACAACTAATAACTTTATGCATCTCTAAAAGGCTTCTACCATTATTTATGAGTTTTGGTTTTGCATTGTATCCATAATGACTTTGGCACACACGCTCTGAAAACAGATACTGCACTTTTCATGAGCTGCATTATGAATTTAAACTTAGTAAATGTGAGTTTTTGACTGTGGTGTGTGCAGAGATTATTACTAAGAGTATTTTATGTGTATTAAGTGACTTGACTCATGATAGCTGTACACTGTCTTTAATATGAAGCGTACTGGATTTAGTGAGAATTTCATTTGGTGTCAGGTGGTTTGACTTTCGAAATGACTCATACTTTAATAAGAGCCAATCAAAGGGGTCTCCTCTACTCTTAAAATGTAACTCAGGTTAGAATTATGAAAAAAGATTGTAAATCTGAATGTCTCCACCCATCTTTTCTGTATATTTATACAGTGTTTCATCAGTGCAAGCTCACTGATAGTCATCATGACCATCATCTCTCTGCTCCTGCTGGTTTCTCTGGTGCCACACCTGACCTTTAGTGGTGAGACCGACTATACAGATGATGATTTTTTTTTTACATTTGTTAAGAACATTAGTTTTTATTGTGCAGAGTAATTTGACTAATAACTATTTCTATTTATTAACAACTATTTCTTTCAGCTCATGTGGGTATAGAGGACGGCACTGAAGCAAAACCTCACTCCAGACCTTACATGGTTTCTCTTCAGAAAAACAGCTGGCATACCTCCCTCATTACTGAAGAGTTTGTCTTGACTGCTGCACATTGATGGAAAAAGTAAGAATTTTGTTTAGTGTGAACTGTGTTGAGCTAAAATGCCTTTTGAATGACACATCAGCTGCAGTACAATCGTACAGTGCTTCATATGGCAGTGATACAATATGCTTTTTCAACAGAGGTGATGTCATCACGGTTGTGACTGGTGCCCATGATTTTAGTAAAAATACAATTTACAACTTCTTTAAAGTGACATCCTACATCCCGCATGAAGACTATAAAGACTAGATTATTTTGTATTTGTTATTTGGTGCTTCTGTTTTGAAACAAACAAACAAACAAAAACAGCAGAATTATCAAAAAAGTAAGTCGCTAACAGTTTACAACATGGGTGCGCTAAGATGGATTAGATAATGCTTAACCAATGCACAGAAAATCAAGAAAAAGGTATAATTCATGGAAAACTAAACCATTTATTAATGATTACAGCATACGCAACAAATAAACATTCTTTGTTATTCATCTATAAACTGTTAACCCTAATAGCGTATAGTATATATAGAAATAGTGTAAATGTGTGTTAATTACCACAACAAATCGAAAACATACTGTACATTTCAACTGCTTTAATTATTCATTTTCTTTTCGGCTTAGTCCCTTTATTAATAAGGGTCACCACAGCGGAATGAACCGCCAACTTATCCAGCATATGTTTTACGCAGCGGATGTCCTTCCAGCTGCAACCCATCAGTGGGAAACACCCATACACACTCATTCACACACACACACACACACACTACGGAGAATTTAACTTACCCAATTCACTTATACCACATGTCTTTGGACTGTGGGGGAAACCAGAGCACCCGGAGGAAACCCATGCCAACACGGGGAGAACATGCAAACTCCACACAGTAATGCCAACTGACCCAGCCGAGGCTCAAACCAGTGATCTTCTTGCTGAATGAATGATTCCTTAATATATGAATTATATAGAATATTCATTTGTTGCTCATGCAGTAATACTTAATTGGTTGAGCTCTACATGAGTTTACATGAATTCATGATTATATGTGCATTAGTTGTATACTATTGCATATTAGTTACCCCTATTGTGAAGTGTTACCAACAAGTTCATAATTAACAATTGTGTTTTGCATTACAGCTAAATAAAAAAGTCAGACTGAGCTACAACATTGGACTGTTATCATTACCAAAGGATGGAGAAGATGTTGAAGCAGATACTCTCTGTAGTGTTGCTGGCTGGGGAAGACTGTCGAAAAAAGGCCCAGTGCCTGATCGTCTAAGAGAGGCAGAGACAGTTATAGTGAATGATGCAGAGTGTGAACGCAGATGGGGATCTGATTACAAGGCCTCAAAGATGATCTGTGTTTATAGCCATGGTGGAACCTGCAATGTACGTATGAAAAATGATTTAGACTTTATGTTATTGTTGAAACTAATTTCACTAGTGACGTGTTGATCTGCATATTTTTATAACAGTGGGATTCAGGAGGTCCTTTGATTTGTGGAGACACTGCTGTTGGTATCACTTCTTTCGGTGACCGTTATCTCTGTAATTCACGTTTGCTTCCTAATGTGTATACTAGAATTTCAACATATCTTCTATGGATCCACAACAAAAAATTAAGAAAAAGAAATGTTAAGATGGGTTTTTTTTTAATTCTTCCATAAATCTTTCAACAAAAGTATCAAATGGCAAGCATCAATCATTTGTATCATCTTCATTGTTCCAACCATTTAGAATTACAATATTATATGAAAACAAAATTATGGGGGTCTTTAAAACTACTGGTCAAGCAATTTTTTTCAGACCAGAGAGAAATATGAAATATGAAAATTAAAAAGTTTCTAACAATGGTCTGTTCAAAGGTCACGTTTGTCTGTTGCGTTTTTTAAGAACTACATCATTTGAAAATCAGGGTTGGGCTGACAGTGAGAATTACATGCCGCTACTGTACATGCTAGCGAAAAAAGAAGAAAGTGTCTGCTTCAAGCCTTTACATCAGGGGTGTCCAAACTCGGTCCTGGAGGGCCGGTGTCCTGCTGAGTTTAGCTCCAACTTGCTATAACACACCTGCCAGGAAGTTTCTAGTTAATCTAGTATATCTAGTAAGAGCTTGATTAGCTGGTTCAGGTGTGTTTGATTAGGGTTGGAGCTAAACTCTCCAGGACACCGGCCCTCCAGGACCGAGTTTGGACACCCCTGCTTTACATCATCATATGTACACATAGGAAAGTGAGGAAACATAACAGTCTACAACAGGAGTTTATGAAACAGCAGGGAATGAAACATGCATATGTTTCAGATTTTGTTTATCTTGTTGTAGTTGTCACTTGTAACCAGCAGATGTTCTCAGTGTGCAACACTTCTAGCGCATCTAAACACTGAATCTACAGTAGATAGAGTAAGTTACCCTTTCCAATGCGAATTTAAATTACCCTTATCTACCCTTTTGCTTTATCTTTAGTAGTTTTGGGGGGATGGGAGTCTTGGTAGCTCAGGGCAATTGCCTACCTTCGCCTAATGGTTAAGTCGTCCATCCAACCCTGTATGTGTTCAGAGATATCAGCAACTGTTGTCTTTCTATCAGTCTAAATCAGTTTTTGAGTGCCTTTTCCCCTCACTGCAAAAATATTTCTTACTTAGTCTTGTTTCTAGTTCAAATATCTAAAACATTTTAAATGTTGAATATTTAGCTTGTTTTAAGGAAGAACTCACTTAATTTTGACATATTTCCTAAAACAAGACAATATTTTTTGCTTGTCTAGAAAATGCTTCTTGATTTAATATTTTAGTATATTTAAGTAAGAAAAGCAATGTAATCTTAACCTAACCTACAACCTATCAGACGTCACTGTAAACTTTCTATAAAGCTATTTTGCTCACACTTTACAATACGTTTTTATTAATGTTAGTTAACATATTTACTAACATAAACTAATAATGACAAATACTTGTACAGCCTTTATTAATCACTGTTCAACATTTACTAATGCATTATTAAAATCAGAATGCATGCTTGTTAACTTTAGTTAAAGGGGACCTATTTTACCCTTTTTTAAAGATTTAAGATAAGTCTTTTGTGTCTCCAGAATGTGTCTGTAAAGCTCAAAACACCTATCAGATTATTTTTTATACCTTTCAGAACATTGAAATTTTCTGCTCTGAACACAATGTAGCTGTTTTTGTGGCCTGTGCCTTTAATGCTAGTTCTCTGTCAGAGTGTGCCTCAATCTCTGCATTTGCTGCGTCAGATAAACAGCACAGTAACAGACATGAAGGAAGCAGATCTTACGTAACGTTTGTGAAAAATACTACAGTAAGAAATTTACCAATCATTATTTGATGAATTTTTGTGGAGTTAATTCTGAAACGATGAGTCACACCCAATGTTGTTACAAAGTTCACGCACACACACACAGACACACACACACACACACATACACGCACACAGGTTTAACTTTGCATTGTTTTTGCACAGCAATGTGACAGGTTACAGGTTAATATCCACTGCTGTATGGATATCCGTTATGTTAATGTACAAAATAAACCTGATTTAACGTCCACAAACCAGAATTGAAGTGTCTTCTTTTAGAATTGTACTGACACGCGGCTGTGGTGATAAAGTAAAGATGGTAAAATCTCTGTAATTCATTACAAACATGCACTGTTTTAAAAACGTTTTAAACTTGTAAAACTCCTTGATCACATTTAATGATGATTGATGATCATGGTGAGCGGAACAGATCTTTTAATCCCAGTTGCTTAGCACACGTCCTGTCTTGTTGATATAATTATGTGTTACTACAGAGACATGTTAATGTCAATCAATTCGGTGGGCGGGGAAACCACACTCCTACGTCATGTTGTGGTGGGCCTCAAAATGGGAGGGATTTGGATCCTATTTTAACATCAGGAAATATATATAAAAAAAAGAAAGACTTATTATGTTTTTATCACTCCAATATGACTGTGGACACACTATACCTACACACAGTTCTGTCCAAACAGCTTCTAAAAGATTATTTTCATCATAGGTGCCCTTTAATGCAATGTGAGTTAACATGAACTAACAATGAACAACTGTAATTTCATTAACTAACATTAACAAAGATGAATAAATACTGTAAAATGTTGTCTTTATTTTGAACATTCATTCCTTTATGGACAAATAATTTTAGTTATCGATTTTATGTCTTAAAAAAGAACTGCAAAAAAGAAAAGGTGTCAGCAGTGCAATGAATTTAAGGAAATTTTATGAATCAACCCACACATACACTTCTGCAGAGATGGTAAAAAAGCAGCTCTCTTTAAAGATGATTTTCAGTGCAGACAAATGCATTTTGGAGAATTCTTAACTTTTAAGTACTGTATTTGGGTGTTGAGTTGAAAAGCCACATGTTTTATTTTAAACAATTCATAGTACAGGCTAAAATTAAATAAAATAAAATAAAACTACAATTAGCATCAAAGACTTGTGGATATTCTAAACACCTCTGATCTCACTTAGGATATGGGGGGACCAAACCACAGTCAAGGACACTCATTGAACCTGCTCATCAATAATGATCTAAACACTATCTCATTATTCCTGTATTTTCTTGAATAAGGCATGTTTCCTATTGCTGATTCCGGATATGCCATAACATTTGAACTTCACCAACCATATAAAAGCCTTTACTAATGCAGCCTGATACAATCTAAAAAATGGCACAGATCAGAATCATTGTGTCCATGGCAGACCCTGAGAAAGTTCAACATTAACAAACACAGACACCTCCAAGATGGCGGCATGTCTGTATTTGTGTGTACATTTGTCTTTGTGTTATTTTATGTTCTAAATTGTACATACATATACATTGACAAAAATAGTAAAAAATCGCCATGTCATTCATAAGCTGCTGAGAGTCACCTACTGCTGTATTATTACTGCTGCTTATTGTTGAAATTGATAAGGATTCTTGTATAATAATTTATAGTGTAAATATCCAGTTGATATTTAGAAATCCTGCTGTGTATTTATTTTTCTGCAGAACAGAACTGCAGGACTGATAGTTCATCCAGAAATGATATCTACGGCAAGCAGTGGGCCCAAAAAAAGAGTTGGGCCCAAATTTGGGGCATGTCATTATGACTGACAGTTGTGATTGACAGCTTCTCTCACTGAAGCGTCTACGTTTTGGGAGGAGATTGAAGTATCAATGTTTGATTTCTGTGTTATTTTACCTCAACAAAATGAGATGTTCAGCAGTAAACTTACTGACCTACAGCATCTGAGGGATAGCTATTTTATTTAGTAAATTTAAATGTGGGCTTTACTAATAAACGCTTAAAAAAAGAGAGCATATAGTTAGAATATCAACGTGAGTCAAAGAGGCCCTACTGCAAAATGATCTTCAGTCTGTGTGACTACTTTCACAATGACTACACTATACTACAATAGCAGCCAATCAAATCTCCTCTCCTCTACTCTCTTCTTCTTCTTTAGAACTCTTAAAATAGAACTTGTTGCTCATGATACACTATTGAAAAACAAGACTGAAACTCAATGACTAGTGTGCATTTAAACAAATGAAAATATGTTTAATCATAGCTTAACCTAATTAATAGATGGTGCAAAGAATAACACTAATAATATCTTCATACTATCGGTGTTACTGACACCACAAGCTGAGAAAAAAAGTGTTAACAGGAATCTCTTCAATGTCTCCACCCTCCTTTAATGTACATTTAAACAATTTTATCATTGAGAGGTCACTGACTGTCTTCATCATGACCATTATCATCATCTCTCTGCTCCTGCTGGTTTCTCTGCTGCCACACCTGACTTTCACTGGTGAGACTGACTATACAACAGATTAATATGGATGGTTGACAAACTTTTGAAGAAACAAATGTTATATTTATGTAGTCTGAAGTCTGATGTTTGAGAAAATATAGGGGGACACTATCATTATCAATTCTTTCACTTTTATTTTATTTTGTTTTACATTTTTACTGAACTGTACATTCAATATGTCTTATGGTGTAACAAAATGAAAAACATCACTTAATAATATACAAATAGTGTGAGATTGTATATTATTCAATATATGGTGGCGCAGTGGATAGCACGTTCGCCTCACAGCAAGAAGGTCGCTGGTTCGAGCCTCGGCTGGGTCAGTTGGCGTTTCTGTGTGGAGTTTGCATGTTCTCCCCGTGTTGGCGTGGGTTTCCTCCGGGTGCTCTGGTTTCCCCCACAAGTCCAAAGAAATGGGGTATAGGTGAATTGGGTAAGCTAAATTGTCCATAGTGTATGAGTGTGAATGGGTGTGTGTGGATGTTTCCCAGAGATGGGTTGCAGCTGGAAGGGCATCCGCTGCGTAAAACATATGCTGGATAAGTTGGTGGTTCATTCCGCTGTGGCGACCCCAGATTAATAAAGGGACTAAGCCGAAATGAAAATGAATGAATGAATGACCAAAGAACAACAAAATGTAGCAATTTTACAGTGGTTCCAAAAGTTAATCTTAAATAAGTCAAAAATTCAGAGACAAAACTTAACAGATGGCGGCACGGTGGCTCAGTGGTTAGTACCTCACAGCAAAAAGGTCGCTGGTTCGAGTCTCGGCTGGTCAGATGGCATTTCAGTGAAATTGAAAATTTGCATATATACAAAATGTATCAAGCTCCTATGTTTTTAGAAATATATAGATAAAAAAAAGATTGCCGTTTACTAAAATAGAAAAATGTCAAATTAGGCCTAAGTTATTTATTAATGATTCTACAACTTTTTTCAATTTACAGTAAAAGACGCACTATAGGCGATTTGGCTCAAAAATGTAATGAGACAGCAGTTTTTATAACAAGAGGTCCATGGAAGACAAAGAAATGTTTAACTATTTACTGCATTTTAAATGATAACAATACTAATTATATACATGTTTGTCATGTGTGACAGTGAAAATGGAACGTCACAATCTGGAATTAACAATCTATATGCAGATATGCTTCATTGGCATATGCGGAGTAGGTTACTTTTATTTTAGTAGTTACTTTATGTTATTTCTCTTTCTTTGTCAGCTCATGTGGGAATAGTGGACGGCAGGGAAGCAAAACCTCACTCCAGACCTTACATGGTTTCTATTCAGTTGAATGACAGTCATATCTGTGGTGGATTCCTCATTACTGAACAGTTTGTCTTGACTGCTGCACATTGCTGGAATGAGTAAGCATTTTGTTTAGTGTCTATTGCAATGTTGAGTTCAAATCACTTTTAGCTGATGCAGTGACTGTGGTACAATCCTAAATACTCATTTACAATACATTCTTTCAACAGATGTGAGGTTTTGACGGTTGTGGTTGGAGCCCATAACCTGAGTGAAAGCAAGTGTTTGGACCGTTTTGGAGTGAAGCGCTACATCAATTCAAAATATAAACCGCATCTTAATCGGAATGGCATCATGCTTTTGAAAGTATCAACCTTCAATACTTTGTTAGCACAAAGTTTAAATTTCTATTGAAAATGTATTAAATTTTCATTGGCCTTTGGGGCTTCTGCACTAACCTCTATAACAGCAGTATAATCAGTGTATAGTTATATACACTAATACATTAAGTTTAAATGTTAATAATGGTTGCGCTTTGCATTACAGCTAAAGAAAAAAGTCAGACTGAGCTACAATGTTGGACTGATATCATTACCAAAGAATGGAGAAGATGTTGAAGCAGATACTCTCTGTAGTGTTGCTGGCTGGGGAACACTTTGGAAAAATGGCCCAAAGCCGGATCGTCTAATGGAGGCAGAGACAGTTTTAGTGAATGATGCAGAGTGTGAACACAGATGGGGATCTGTTTATAAGGCCTCAAAGATGATCTGTGCTTATGGCCATGGTGGATCCTGCGATGTACGTATGAAAGATGATTCATACTTTGTTAATGTTTTAACTAATTTTACTAGTGACGTGTTGATCTGTGTTTTTTAACAGGGGGATTCAGGAGGTCCTTTGGTTTGTGGAAACACTGCCGTTGGTGTCACAGTGTTTGGTGACCGTTATCTCTGTAATTCACGTTTGCTTCCTAATGTGTATACTAAGATTTCAGCATATCTTAAATGGATCCACAAAGTAATTGGAAATATGTGATTTCATGGTAATAAAAAAAGGAAGAAATCCTTCAATAAATCATTAATCAGTCTGAGTTTCCTCATTGTCTCAAACATACATCATTCATAATTGCAGTATTGCAAGGCATACTTGAAAGCCTTTCACACCAATTTACCTGGTCAGTATCCAAGTACATTTCATATCTACGTGCAAAGGTGGAAAATCTTTTAAAATACTAGGATTAGTGGAAACATGTATCGATTTTCATTGACAGATCTGCAGCTTATTAGACATTTTCTTTTCAGTGTATTCTCTGCAAACCCTAGAGATAGTTGTAAAGAAAAAAAACATTAATTGTCATATAAATACTCAAACAGCCGATTACAACACACATCATCTTTCAGACTGAGAATTTCACTTTTATGTTATCATCCCTGTTGTTCCATTATGCATAGTCATTTTTTTAAAGCTAATTGTTCTGATCCATAAAATTTGATTTACGTTAAAATTGGATATGTTTTTTATTGAAATAGTTGCTACTTTATCTCCTGTAATATCTTAATGGAATCATCTATATAGAATTTTGAACAGTATTATTTCCTCACTAACAAGGTAAAAAAAAAAAGTCTTATAAGTTAATTAACACATTTTGCCTCGTTAAACAGTTTATGAAAAAATACATATAGCCTAAGATGCTAATTTTGTCAATATCAATCAGAAGAAACACTATTTATAAATTACTTTATTTATAAATGACACTCTTAATTAAAATTGTCATTATAATGAACAACTTTGGAAATATGTTGATTCATTTATTATTGAGGATATTCAACAAGATGTATCTGTTACTTTTAAATAAATTATTTTTGGTCATTATGAATCTGCTCTACTAGGAGGAATGCATAGTATTATATAGAGCGGGGTTCGAGTCCGAAAATGTGCCCAGGGATAAATTTTTTGAGAACCAAGAAATATGTCTTGACGAATGGCGTCAGACTTGGAACAAGGAGGGGGGCAAAGCAGGGTTCAAGTCCAAAAGTTTGCCCAGAGATACATTTGTTGAGAACCAAGAAATATGTGTTGACTAACGGCGTCAGACTTGGGATGAGGAGGGGAGCAGAGCAGGGTTTTGAGTCAGAAAACGTGCCCAGGGATACATTTTTTTGAGAACCAAGAAATATGTGTCAATGAATGGTGTCAGACTTGGGACGAGGAGGGAAGCAGAGCAGGGTTCGAGTCTGGTGAAGGATGGTTCCAGAAACCAGGTAAATTAAAACCCCAAAAAAGCTGTGTGACATCGTGGTAGAAGCACGTGGCCACGATGCCTTTTATCATCCATTTTTCTTGGAATCTTGCTGCATGGAATCTGTTTTGTGAGTTCAGTTTAGTCAGAAAAACAGAAATTCTTACACTTTCAATATTTATATTATAAAATAAGCTCTAAACACTTATGCACATAATTTGTATTCTTTGACAGAAAAATAGAGGTTGATTTGTAAATCACTTTATTTTTCATACACCATTTTTCCCACTCTATTTTATAAAGGCCCAACCACTTGAACATTTTCAGCTTGACCGCTGACTGTAAGGAAAGAGGAAATATGCATGTCTTGTGTTCTGTACATAACCTGTTTAACAGATGGTGCAAGAAATAACACAAATAATATCTTCATACTATCAGTGTTACTGACACCACAAGCTGAGAAGAAAAGTTTTGGATATTACTCTCCATTGAAAATGAACTGACAGATGGCTGATTAGGAGATCATCTGCATGACTGATGTTAAAATGAACATTAGCTAATATTAATCAATGCTTTAGAGGTGTTGTGTTTTAAGTTCAAGTTAACTAATATTGTTTGCTTATATTAACAAACTGAATTATTATTATTATAATACTACATATCATAATACTACATATACAGACACAATCTTGTCAGTCTGAATCTTAATCAGAGGACATAAACGTAAACTAATTACCAAAAACTATCTCATAATTTGCTCTCCCTTGTGTGGTTTTAAACTTTCTTTCCCTTTCTTCTATTGAATACAAAAAAGTATTTTTTTTAAATGCTGGTTGATGGTACCCATTGACTTCCACAGTAGGAAAAAAAAAATACAATGGAAGTCAATGGGTACCATCAACCAGTATTCTCATATTGGGTATTTATACAAAAATGACAATGATGACATTTTCAAAAACTTGCACTTTGAAAATGTATTATTATGTGTTTCAGGACCCAAAATGCCGGTGCCGGTAAACAAAGAGGCAAAATTCCTCATCCAGCACCATTGTGTAGCATCCACCTGGATGACGCCACAGCAGCCATATTGTAGTAAGTCATTCGGGTACTTCTCACATACTGTTTTTGAATTCTATGAATTTGGACATACTACTGGGCTCACATACTGTTTTTAGCGTACTATATAGTATGGAAGTATGCGATTTTGGATGCAGCTTCAGTCTAGTTCTGTAGGCTACACAATTATGGGGAAGACAGTTGATTTGACAGCTTGCACAAGGAGGGGAAGACACAAAAGGTTATTGCAAAAGAGGCTGGCTGTTCATAGAGCTCTTTGTCCAAGCAGAATAATAGAGAGGCAAAGGGAAGGAAAAGATGTGATAGAAAGGTGTGTACAAGCCAAAGGGATAACTGCAACCTGGAGAAATTGTGGAACAAAACCCTTTCAAAAATGTGGGAGTGATTCACAAAGAGTGGACTGCAGCTGAAGTCAGTGCTTCAAGAACCACTATGCACAGACAAATGCAAGACATGGGTTTCAGCTGTCTTGAACAACAGAGAGCGTCAGACGTGTCTCGTCTGGGCTAAAGACTGGACTGCTGCTGAGTGCTCAAAAGTTATGTTCTCTGATGAAAGTAGATTTTGCATTTCCTTTGGAAATCGGGGTCCCAGAGTCAGGAGGAAGAGAGGAGAGGCAAACAAACCATGTTGCTTGACATCCAGTGTAAAGTTTCCACAGTCAGTGATGGTTTGGGGTGCCATGCCATCTGCTGGTGTTGCTCCACTGTGTTTTCGGAGGTCCAAGGTCATCGCAGCTCTATACCAGGACGTTTTTAAAGCACTTCATGCTTCCTGCTGCTGACCAACTTTATGGAGATGCAGATTTCATTTTCCAACAGGACTTGGCACCTGCACACAGTGCCAAAGCTACCAGTACCTGCTTTAAGGACCATGGTATCCCTGTTCTTAATTGGCCAGTAAACTCGCCTGACCTAGAAAATCTATGGGGTATTGTGAAGAGGAAGATGCGATACGCCAGACCCAACATTGCAGAAGAGCTAAAGATAATGAATTTAGGGTTTTCATAAGTTGTCATCAAAATCATCAAAATCAAAATAAATAAACACTTGAAATATATCAATCTGTGTGGAATAAATGTATACATTATACAAGTTTCACTTCTTGAATTAGTGAAATAAATAAATTAAATAAACTTTTAAAATAATATAAATGTTCTAACTATATGACGAGCACCTGTAATGTGACTTTTCTAACTTGACAGAAAATAGAGGACGTTGTGTAAATCACACTTATTTTTCATATTTTGCCCACTCCGTTTTATGAAGGCCCAACCACTTGAACATTTTCAGCCTCTACCTTGACTGTGAGGAAAGAGGAAATATGCATCTTACAGTATGTTTTGTACGTAACATGTTTAATGGTGTAAGGAATAACACAAATAATATCTTCATACTATTACTGCTACTGACACCACAAGCTGACAAAAGAAGTCAAACAGGAGTCTCTCCAATGTCTCCTCCCACCTTTACTGTTTATTTATACAGTGTTTTGTCATTGAATTGCTCACTGATTGTCTTTATCATGGCTATCATCATCATCTCTCTGGTCCTGCTGGTTTCTCTGGTGCCAAACCTGACCTTTACTGGTAAGACACCAACACATGATTTAGAGATTTATAAATAAGACCATTATAAAATTGACATGTGTGGAGTAATTTCACTGAAAACATGATTTCTTTCAGCTCAAGTGAGTATAGTAGATGGCCAAGAGGCAAAACATCACTCCAGACCTTATGTGGTTTCTGTTCATATGTTCGGTCAAAATATCTGTGGTGGATTCCTTATTTCGGACCGGTTTGTCTTGACTGCTGCACAGTGCTGGCACCAGTAAGAGTTTTGTTTCTTGTGAACAGCAATGTTAATTGGCAAAGCCTTTTTGACCTTTTGACTTATTACACATTTCCAATACACTCTTTCAACAGCAATCGAAAGGCTTTGACCGTTGTGGTCGGTGCCCATGATTTAAGAAAATTTCAACATTCCAAGTACTTTAGAGTGAAGTGCCACATTACTCATCCAAACTTTAATTCTAAAACTTTTGAGAATGACATCATGCTTTTAAAGGTACCAACCTGCATTACCTTTGTTCAAAATAATATCTGATGAGGGAACAGTGGCACAAATTTTAAAATTCATGTTTTATCTTATGAAATTGGGGCAGCACGGTGGTGCAGTGGGTAGCATAATTGCCTCACAGCAAGAAGGTCGCTGGTTCGAGGCCCGGCTAGGTCAGTTGGCATTTCTGTGTGGAGTTTGCATGTTCTCCCCGTGTTGGCGTGGGTTTCCTCCGGGTGCTCCAGTTTCCCCCACAGTCCTAAGACATGCGGTATAGGTGAATTGGTTAAGCTAAATTGTCCTTAGTTTATGTGTGTGAGTGAGTGTGTATAGATGATTCCCAGTGATGGGTTGCAGCTGGAAGGGCATCCGCTGCGTAAAACATATGCTGGATAAGTTGGCGGTTCATTCCGCTGTGGCGACCCCAGATCAACAAAGGGACTAAGCCGAAAATAAAATAAATGAATGACTCTTCTGAAATTCATTTAATTCACCCTGGCCTTTGGGGCTTTTGATCTAAACCTTATACAGCAGTATAATCAGTTTAATCTCAATTTGTTTATTGTTAATAAACGTGATTTTAAATTACAGCTAGAGAGAAAAGTCCAACTGAACAACAAGATACGACCAATATCATTACCAAATTCTGGAGAACATTTTAAAGCAGATCTAGTGAAGTGTCGCTGGTTTGGGAAGACTGTGGACTGATGGCCCAGTAAGTGACCATCTACTGGAGGCAAAGACAGCTATAGTTAATGATGCAGAATGTGAACGCAGATGGGGATATTATTATGTGCCCTCAATGATGATCTTTGCTTATCTTATTATCTTATTTGGTAAAACAACTGTTAAATGCATATAGTTACCAAAGGATAGTGAAAATGTTAACACAGAAACACAATTTGAACTAGATTTTTTTTTTAAAGTAATAAAATAAAATAAATAAAAAAAACAGATAAAAAGAGATCTACACAGTTTTATAGATGTCCACAAGTGCCCAGCATTAATGAGTTTATGTACGCTCTTAAAAATACTTCTACGTAGTTTGCACCATGGACAAGATGAGAAATGATGATAGTAGTAAGGCTCCTAATCAGACAGTAACAAACAATCATGCAAAAAGTTAAAGAAAGACCAGTGGCTTGGTCATGCAAAAACAGGATTGCCTACACTTCATTGTATTGAAGAGTAGAAGGTACCACAAAAAGAGGGCATCCAAGAACAACATGTCTTCAGTGCTGGCAAGATACGATGTTGGACCACAAGTTTTAATGGGAATTGTGCAAGATAGAGAGAGGTGGCATTTAGAGTTGACTCATGCAAAAGCCTACATTGAAGTGCACTAAACATAGAGATATGTCCAAGCAGAAGAAGTGTCCTCTTTGACAACCATACTGTAATGACAGTATATTATCTTCACACATTTCCAAAGTCATCTGACATCAGTTAATTTGGTAATCTTCAAGTCTGAAGCAATTACTCATACTGTATAAAGACTCTAAAAATCAACTGCTACAATTCTCTTAACTATCCACCAGAGGACAGCATTGTCAGTTCTTCACATATCACTGATTAGTCAATTGACTTTATGAGTGTTTCATGTCACGGTTGGTGGTGGAGGAAAGGGAGCGAGGACTCAATTGCAGGGAAATGGGTTAATTAATAATCAAAATAAAACAAAAAGACAAAACAAACTACCCCGAGGGGGAAAACATTAACCAAACAAAAATAAACAAACAAACAAACAAACAAACTTGACTGGGCAAGGTGGCAGGAAACAGGACAAGGCAGGATCCAACAGGACACGACAGGGAAATATCAGATGGGAAGATCAGACGAACTGGCACAGGACAGCAAACATGAGGAGAATATAAGCACAAATAATTAACACAAACAGGTGAACAGAATAAAACTAATAATGGGTTGACAAGGAGGGTGGGACTAGACAATAGACGGGAGAGCATATGACATAAACAAACACAAGCCATATGCTCACACAAAAACAAGACTTGAACACGCAGCCAATGAGAGAACTCATTAACCGCGCGTTCACATGACACGCACGCGGCACATGTAAACATGCAGCACGTGCTAAACACAACACCAACAGAAGACTGAACGCAAGACACGAGTACACGATAAATGAAAACACTTACCGTGCACTCACACATGCAACGTGCATGTTTCATCCCAGCGCCAACCAAAACCGAAACCAACTAGACTGAGACGCTGGGAATGAAACACCACGCTGCCGACAGAACAAACACAAACACCAGGACAAGAGCGCGCATCCAGACCACGTGCGGACCTCGCGCACCCGCATTACGCGGGAGCGCTACCAAAAATGCCGCTCATACAATGACACAAGAACAGAAAACGAGTGCTCGACCCGAGAAAACTCGAGCCGAGCACAACATACAGGACAAGACATGACTAGTGTCTGGACTCTGCCACCAAAACATGAATTTACAAGACAGGAGTGGCAGAACCCTGACATTTCAAGCATCACCAGGCTTGATTGACTGTAACAAGAACTAAACTCTAAGTTTGTATGTTAGTTTAAAGCCTTTCACATCAAACATAAATTTGTGGAGACTAAAACATGAAAAATAGGGGATTTAGGAAGGATAGGAAGTATTTCGTCAGAAGCCAATCAACTGAAAGAGTAATGAAACGGGTCAATGAAATGCCAATGAGTTGGTGGCGTCAGCATGCACAGCTGGCAGCAATTACAATCATCTGTTGTATAAAGATGCCTCTGGCTAAAATCTGGCAGATATGTGTGACGTTGACAAAGTTCGCTTTCTTAACACACCCATATCCCAGGCTGGCCTGTTCGGCGATCGGCATCAAGTGCGATCGGCAGGCTTTAAAAATTGCTCTCCCCGTCGAACCATCCACTTTGGCTGCTCCTCGCCGAGGGCGCTCGTCTGTGGCTCCAAAATCTGCTCTGCCACCCTGTCTGTTCCCCAGTTAAGCGGCAGGATTGATTCATGTCTCCATTTTCCCACATCACCGGCAGTTTTTGCGATTTGCGTGCGACGGTCGAGCATGGTAGTACAACGTCTTCCCTTCCAGGCTCTCCCTATCTCTGCGGGTTTTCACCAAGCTCGCAGAGGATGGCCTAACGCCCCTTCGGCTCGCGGGCATCTGCATACTTGATGACTGGCTTTTTTTTTTAGCTCACGCAGGATCAATTGATAATGCACAGGGACTGGGTGCTCCGGCACCTCGACCTGTTAGGGTTTTTGGTCAAAAGAGCAGGCTCGCCCCCATGCAGAGCATCTCTTTTCTCTGGTTTGAGCTGGACTCGATCACCATGACGGCTGATGCTGACCTGTCTGAGACAGTGGCACGCGGGTACACACCGGGTGACTGTCACTTCGCTGTGTCGCCACACCCTCAGCCTCTGGAGGGACCCTGCGTTTGTACAGGCCTGTGTGCCTTTAGAACAAGTGTCCAGGCATGTCGTTGTTCGTTCGCATGTCGTCGTTCCGCGTCGTTCATACGTGGCGGAAATCGCTGCGTGCCATTCTTTCCCCGGCGAGTTCAATCTTGCAGCCGATGCGCTCTCAGGTCTGTTTTTTGTGCCTCTCTGGCTCAACCGGACCTGTATTCAGCTCTTTCCTCTTGACGGCCCCTCCCTGACATATACTGCGTAACCCTCGTTCGCCGAGAGGGGGAACGGAAATGCTATGTTCCTTCGCCACAGCGGTTGTGCCTTAGCTGACAGCTATAGTTCGATTCTTCAGCTAGAAAAGGTGTCTTTGCGGTGCACGCTGATGTCGCCAACTCATTGGCATTTCATTGGCTCGTTTTATTACTCTTTCAGATGTTTGGCTTCTGACAAAATCCCCATAGTGGAAGTTTTCCACATAGCTTTTCCATCCCCCCCCCTCGGGGAACGAGGGTTACATGGTAACCATTTAGTTTTTCATATTAAAATAAGCAAAAATGTTAAACATCCCTTTAAGTTAATATCAGGGGTATCAGAATGATCTTATAGAAAGCGACACAATTGTGTGCATTTTTAAATACAATACTACATTAATGTTGACTTTCAATAAACATTCAGTAAATGCTTTGTCAGTTATTTTTTATGGAATTACTTGGATGACAATAACATGCGATTCACAATCTCTTAGTTCTCAAAATTAACAATTAAAAGTATTAACACTCCTACCTTTTTGAAGCTTATTTTGTGACTGCATATTGTATTAAAAGACTTTCAAAATAGCCTCCAGATCTCAATATTCAACATCCTGATGAATAATAAGAGGAAATTAGTGTTTTGTTTTTTTTGCTGCTGAGATAAATCTGCAAGCAATGTAAACAGGAGCTATGAATTTACCACCGAAAATCATTGATTTTACGTGAAGGTGCAAGGATCGGCGCATTTCGCCTACTAGAGGGGTGTGTCAGGTTACTTTTACATGGATCGTGAAGCAACCGTCAGTTCACGAAATGGATGATGAATTTAATGAATGTGTTAAAATATTTTAAAGAAGTGTACCGGCAGTATACAGTAGATACAGAATAGAACATCACATGTTTGTATCTATTTTATCTACTTATTGTGTGTGTGATAGGATACAACATTAAACTAATCAACTACAAAAGTTTCTTACATTTATTCTGAACTCTTTCCCTGCCCCCATTGGATGATTTTCACCTAAATTTGACAGCCCTCATATTTTCTCCAAAGAATATCTGAGCATATTATAGACCTACATCCAAATAAAGAACTGAGCCGCTGCTTTGAAACAAAACAAACATTTTATTCTATCTTCATGTGCTCATGTTTTATCACCACTTGAATGCAGATATACAGGTTTCATCAAAAATACAATATCTGCAAAACAATTCTGAGGGAGAAACAATTACCTTTAATGTCTGCCTGTTTAGCTGAATACTTCTTCATTTTTATATACAATTTGATTTATGCTTTTCTTTTGCTTTTGGGATCTGATCTACTCTGATACTCTTCATATTTCACACACAAGCGCTAGGACTTCCTTTATCGTAATGCATTCATTTATCATTCATTTTCCTTCGGCTTACTCCCTTATTTATCAGGGGTCACTACAGCGGAAAGAACTGCCAACTATTCCAGCATGTGTTTTATACAGCAGATGTGCCCTTCCAGCTGCAACCCATCACTGGGAAACACCCATACTCCAATTCATCTATACCGCATGCCTTTGGACTGTGTGGGAATCCAGAGCACCTGGAGGAAATCCACTGAGCCACGGTGCTGCCCATACCGTAATACATGTATATCACAATAAGAGCACCTAGAACCCAGATTGCTGGAAAAACTTGTCAATGGCAGGGAAGATTTGTCTCTCAATTGACAAGATATCTCATCTAAGGTGGGGAATGAGTTACAAACAAAGGAACCTGATAATACATTGAGGTCTTATAAAACAAAACTTAAAACTATGCATAAAATTGCTCGTTGTATTACAAGGAGCCACAGGAAAATTAGTGTGGCCTGTCTTTTTCTGTTGTTGTTTGTTCTGTGCCAGTAGCCATTTTGCACCAAGGATTACTTTTTCCAGCTTAGTTAATGTTCATTTGAAAAAAGAAATCACTTAAATCTTGTAAATTAACATCAACCTATCTAATGGAAGACCATTAGAAATCACGCATTTAAGTAAGTACTATTTGTGAACTTATACTTCACAGCCATTTTAAAAAGTATGTTCTATTAAGCATGAAAATGGGTGGTATAAATGAAATTCGGATGTTCTCCATCTGCTAAGTTGACACAATCACATGACCTAACCTGCCTAAAGTCCTCATGGGACAGTAAAACGTTCATCTGATGCACACTAAAGAATTTGGGCAGAAAAATGATAGGTCATCCTAGTACTTTCACTTCAACTTATTAGAATACTATGACTTTGGACATGCAACTCAGTACACATACTGTTCACATACTAAGGGAGAATTCAAAATTCAAATGCAGCACGCTAAGCTGTATTTAGGAACATTCATAAACTTTAAAATATTGAGTAGTTATTGAAATCTTGAGACTTTTTTTTGTTCATCAGCTTAACTGTAGTTCTAACAGGTTCACATGTTTTTCACATGGTTTGAACACATCTGCCTTAAAAGTTGTGAAGCGTGTCTGCTTTTGTAACACAACAACAACAACAACAACAACAACAACAACAACAACAACAAATTTCTATAGCATATTTAACACGTTGACCAAAATGCTTTTCACGCCCAATACTAAGAACACACCCTTTTCAATAAACCAGGGGTGTCCATACTCGGTCCTGGAGAGCCGGTGTCCTGGAGAGTTAAGCTCCAACCCTAATTAAACACCTAAACTAGCTAATAAAGCTCTTACTACATATACTAGAAACTTCCTGGCAGGTGTGTTGAAACAAGTTGGAGCTAAACTCAGCAGGACATTGGCCCTCCAGGACCGAGTTTGGACACTCCTGCCTTAAACAGATGTGACCTGCAGACCATGAAATTAAAGGAAAAGGGCACACAGGTTTGCTACCATAATGGGCGTGGAGACATAAAGCATATACAATTTACAGAAGAAAAACTGTACTTTTAAATTTACAGCAATGTTACAGCATGTTGCACTTCATACAAAAGCACAATCAGCTCTGCTAGGCAGTTGGGGCAGGCTAGCTGCAATGAGAGAAGCAAATGCACAGAAACAAATGCACACACACACGCACACGCACACACACACAAACACACACACACACACACACACACACACACACACACACACACACACACACACACACACACACACACACACACACACACACACACACACACACACACACACACACACACACATACACACACACACACACACACAAACACAG
>CAIGQW010031024.1:5399426-5411481 GCA_903798125.1 Danio choprae
CTGTGTGAAAAGATATCCTTGTCTCTACCTTCTGTGATCCGTGACAGCTTGCGAGTGAAATCCTACATCCAGCATCCAAACTTTAAACTGAAACCTGTTCTGCATGACATCATGCTTTTGAAGGTACTGACTTTTAGTTGTTCAACATACAGAACATTATTTTCATTTGCTAGTCTATTTCCTACATCATTTACTAGTGTCTGTAGCATGAAACAAAGTTTTTATTCAATTTTTGTAGTTGTCAAAAGTGTAACAACCAGGCTATATTTGAATGAATAATGAATGTGATTTTGAATTACAGCTAAAAGTCAAACTAAACAACCATGTTGGACTGATATCTTTACCAACGGATGGAGAAGATGTTAACGCAGATACTCTCTGTAGTGTTGCTGGCTGGGGAAGTGTATGGAAACTTGGTCCAGCAACTGATCGTCTAATGGAAGCAAACACGTTCATAGTAACTAATGCAAAGTGTGATTATAGATGGGGATTTAATTATGAGGCCTCACAGATGATCTGTGCACACGGTCATGGTGGATCCTGCCACGTACGTATAAAAGATGATTAATGCTTTGTTAATTTATGAATGTATTTCACTAGGGATGTGTTGATCTGTGTTTCTTAACAGGGGGATTCAGGAGGTCCTTTGGTTTGTAATAACACTGCTGTTGGAATAACATCTTTTGGTAACCCTTTTCGCTGTAATTCATATTTGCTTCCTAATGTTTACACTAAGATTTTGGCATATCTTCCATGGATCGATAGTGTTATAGACAATTGTGAGTGATTTATGGAAAATTTATAAAAGAAATGTTTTTCTTGAGTTCTTCCATGACCCAATAAATATATCCCATGGCATGCATCAAGTCGCAGTGTGCTTTTTGTCAAAACTATGTGCTTTAAATCATTCAGCACTGTAGGTCAATTGGTGGGCAGACAGATCAGAATAAAATGACTTTCAGAGTTGAGAGGTAAAATGAAGAGCTTGGTGAAATCTTCCTATGAAAACTATTAAATAAAATAAATATTACATTTATGATAAACGTAGCCAAGGAGACAATGCCAGTTCCCTCCATCCCATTAAACATCTAGACAAAGGTGCCTTATAAAATCTGTTTCACCTACTTTCAATAAGCTATAACATTATCTATCATGTATTTGATGTCTTTTTATACCTTTTCCTTTCAGAAATAAAAAAAAATAGACAAGAGTTAAATCTCACACTGAGCAATACACAGATGAGGCATTACATCATGACCATATACTTAATAACACGTAGAAGCTCCTTTAGCCTGTAAACCAGTGGTCATACAGCAAGGCATTGATTTACTGAGGTCTCCTGGGGTCTCTGGTATACCATAATGTCAACAGCATGTCTTCCAGTGAATTTAATTAGTGAATTTGGAGTCAAAGGAATTAACAGAAATTCTTCAAATCTATTTTTGATGATTCTGGCATTATTCTGTTGCAGTGAATATGTGCATTTGGTCTACAGTAATATTCAGACAGCTGTCAGAGAATTGATCCTTCGTGGGAAGTTTGATGGAAAGGCAATCTGGCCAATCATAACACAGATATTCTACACACCTGCCGCTTTCCGCCATGTTGTTCGACAGGTCTCGTAGTGAAAATAATGGTAAAATAATTTCGTATTGGACTTGTAACACAGACAGCAGGTACTGAGAAAGACTGGACAACATATAGTTTCATCATTTCCCCAAAACCTATAAAGAAGTTAATTTTAAGGGATACATTTATGTGGATAGCCAACTGTCAATCAATGGTGCGGTCACCTCCTGAACGAAGGACTGTAAACACGAGAACTCAAGAATGATCAACTAATTATTTTTTTGTTCATTTTTTTTTATATTTTATTTTACTTGATTTAGGTCATTTAAAACCCCTCTGACCACACAAATTCTAATATGCATAGAAAACCAGCTGATAAAAATAATAAAAAATTATTATGTAAAAGCATAATCTGTTTTTGTGAAATTATGCTACAAAACATACCTTCACCTAAACTGAAACATTATTCATATAATCAATAAAAATGCCAATTTACTCTTTCAGCAAAGGGCACCTAAAGACCCACAGAAATAATGGTGCTTCATTGGTTACTACAGTAAAAACAAAACTGCGATGCCAAATGCAGCAGGATTTTTATGATTTCATAAACTACATCCCAATATTCGCAGATTAAATTCAGGCAGACTTTTCCATACAACTTTACATTACATCAATGTTTCTCAACCACGTTCCTGGAGGTCCACCAACACTGCATGTTTTGGATGTCTCCTTTGTCTGTCACACCCATTACAGGTCTTTCAGTCTCTGCTAATGAGCTGATGATTTGAATCAGGTGTGTTTGGTTAAGGAGACAGGGTAAATGTGCAGAGCTGGTGGTCCTCCAGGAATGTGGTTGAGAAACACTGCATTACATAATCAAAAATTACACAATTTAATACTTTGCAAAATAGCATTTAAGATTTATAATACTTTTTAAGGCCCTTAAATTTCTCTAAATTGATGTATCAACTTTTAATCCTTTTTGAGACACCCTGTGTGTATGAGTGACAGATATATTAGAAATGTCATCATCATTCATTGTCAGACTCATTCTTTCTCTGCTGGTCTTATGCTGGGTTCACACTAAAAGCATGAATTAAGTATTTGCGCGAGTAGATTACACACAAAGTCGATGCTATTGCGTGAATGATGCAGGATGCATTTGCCAACAGTGTCTCCCATGCAAGTTTGAATAACTGCACTCAAGCCAAAATGACGTAGAGCTCCTGCTCATTAATTTCATGTTGTGTGATGCTGTTCAAGCACACATAAGCACAGCTTGGGTTGTAGGGATCACTCATGGGTGTTGTGGTCATTTTTTAATTCGTGTGACTTAAGAAAACTACAAAGTGGCTAGTGGGAGTGGCTGTCTAACCCTCAACAGGGTGTTAATTTGTTAATAATTAATTAATTAATTAATGTTAATAACTGATTATAATTATAATGGAATATTAATGCCGCATTTGCACTTTGGTGTTTGTGTTGCTGGGAAAGATGAGATATATGGAGCAATGTATGGTGGCTTCTATTAGAAGGCTCACCAGCCAAACCAGCTCTGAACTATCAATAGCACTGATTCCGAACTAGAACCTGGTTAGTGGTAAAAAATAGGTATGTCTGAAATCCCTGTGGAATGGAAGTTGCGTTCTTGGATGAACTGCATTAAACTTGTCCTCTGAAGTGTGCTGTGATAGAGGGAAAATGAAAGTTTTCCACAGGAATTCTTTTAAGATGTAGGCCATCAGATTTTTACAGTATTTGTATTTGCAAAGATGAATGTCTTCCCTGTTGTTAAGCCATGTAGACCTAACAACCGAGAAACCTGTGAGAGAACATGTGCCCTTCAATTTACCAGAATAGCATTCAGGTCACTTGGCCGTACCACTATTTCTGCAGGAGGCGCAATGATATTATGCAGCACTGTTACAGTACTTAGTTATCTAGCTTGGGATTATTTTCAGGTACCACGTAAAATCATTGATTCTGCTGCAGTTATGCTACAGCAGAAAAGTTCCTTGATTAAAATGCCAGAATTAGAATATAGTTCCTAGTCAGCCTGGAAAACAGCCACTTTTAATTTTCCATCAGTCCTATTACACAATGAAACTACAGAATAGTCAAGCTTAAATAGGAAAATTATCTAAACTTTTTTTAGTGAGATGCTAATGGTCTAATGCGTTTCTATGATCTATGCTAAGCTAAGCTAATAGTGCTCATGCCAGACCACGATATTGGCTGGGTTTAAAAAAAAATGGTAAGACTCGACTGTTTAACCCTAGGAGAGTTGTAAAATGAGCCTCTTTCTATAAAAAGTGGAGTGTTCTTTTAAGTAGTACTAAACTGCAGTGACCAAGCAAAACCGAAGAGAGCAGACTCATACCGTACTGCTAAGTGGAAAAGCAGAATTGGGTGTGTGGTCTTTTCACAGATAGACTGAGTCAGATTCACCAAGCCACCAGAAATGACAAAAAATATTAGCCAAGAATTACATCATGGGGGAGATTCAAGTGCCATTAAGAAACAACATAACACTCATCAAAAGCCACACCAAAGTACGAAAGAGGAAGCTCACTTTACTTTAAACACCACCATCAAACCAGAGAGGAACATCAGTAATCCACAGCAACCTTCTAACATCAGCATCATGATCTTCTCTGTGCTTTTGCTAGTTTACCTGCTGCCGAATCTGACCCTTCAAGGTAAGTGTGAGGAAAAATAAATCAATGACTTTTAACCCATTATGTCTTCTACATTTAACATAAATGTTAAACTTCAAATGTCATTATCTTAAGGGACATTTGTCCAAGTCTGACTGACATTTAACCAACCTAATCGGACTTCTCTCTCAGCATCTGTGAAATCTGGCATAGTGAACGGGAATGAAGCTAGACCTCATTCAAGACCCTACATGGTTTCTGTTCAAAACAATAAGAATCACATATGCGGTGGCTTCCTTGTGTCTGAGCAGTTTGTCATGACAGCTGCACACTGCTTTAAGAAGTAAGTAATTGTGAGTCAACCAAGCCCTGATGCAAAAGGGTCTTCAATTAGTGTATCTGCTTTCAGAATGACAAATACTATATAAGTGAATTGAGTCTCATCTACTCTTGAAATAAAGTCATTATTTTATCTTTTAAAAGCACTTTTAAAAATAATGGTTGCAAAGAGCATCATCTTCCACAAAGAGTTATTTGTATATTATTCTTAAAGCAAAAATAACTCTATCCCATTAGGTTGAATGTTCTTTTTTTTTTTTCTGGTCTAAACCTGAACATATCTTGACAAGCTATATTTGTACCAAAAAAATGGGGTGACAGCTAAAGTGTACGCCGGGTATCAAGACTTGTATGGCTTAATATACCAAAAATAATGTATCTTAATGAATAATGAAGAAGAAACATAACAAGATTTACATTGTTTAAAAGAAATATCCACATTTATTTCATCAGAGGTTTAAGGTCATTATTTTAGGTGCACAATGTGTGACATCAAATGGATGCTCTCGGTAAGCCAAAAGCACTGCCCACGGCTATTTTAACAACTCAGATAGTAAAAAAAAAACAAAAAAACTGATACAATAACACATTGTGCCACTTTTAGTTTTATTTTCAGTCAAAAGATGATGGTCTTTAATAACTTAGAGCTCTTTCTGAATGACTACTTTACTACATCCATTCAGCTCGCAGCAGAAAAACAAGCCACGGCCACTGTTTTCGCATTTGAGATTCAATTTCTCTAGAAAATCCGTCACAATGCAAAAAAAAAAAAAAAGTGTCACAGCTTTTGGTATATGTGAAGCTTAATTTTTAAGAGTGCAAGGATTCTGCAAATAATAGTTTGAATCAAAATTATTGACTTTTAAACAGTCATCATTTACCATAAAAATATGATTTCTTGCCAGTGGCGACGTGCTGACGGTTGTGGTTGGAGCTCATAAATACACTGATGGTTCTAGCCGCATGGATGTGAAGTTCTACCACATCCACCCTGGGTATGAGTCTGAAACTCTGCTAAATGACATCATGCTACTTCAGGTAAATGACTCAGCAAGGTTTTGCATTGTAAACTGAAGTAAAACAATTGTAAAATCATACACTACATTGAGCATGGGAAAATGTTCCAATCTCTTTTTGCTTTGGTAGATTGTTTGTTGTAGTAAAGTTGACAAAAATGACTTGACATCTGATCTGATCATTCAAATTGAGACGTTTTGGATTAAGATCAAATGTGAATTGGGTTTCAAACCATAGGGATGTGGTTAGAATTAGGATTATGAACTACACTGATTCTGTATGTTTAATCCATTGATATCAGTGCACAAAACCTTTCAAAATTCTAATTTCTTTTCCAATTTATTGCCAAGAATCTTTAGGATATTAAGTAAACATCATGTTTCATGAGTAATATACACTGTCAATGGCTTACGTTGAGATTTTCCTCATTATTTCCTCATTATTCCAGATTTTCAGTTTCATCTCAGGCAAATATTGCCCAATACTCCTAACAAAGTATACATCAATGGAAAGCATATTTATGTAGCTTTTGGGTGATGCATAAATCAAAAAAACAAAAAAAAAACAATGACCAAGTGTCAAAGGTCACATTTTAAAAATGATACATTTTAATCATTGAATCACTTCATCTAGCTACATAAAAAGGTCAAAAAGAGCAACAAAGTCAACTGGATCCCAATACCAACTGCAGACAAAGACATCAAGGCCAAGACTAAATGCAGTGTTGCAGGATGGGGGAAAAACACCACCCATGGTAAAGCAAGTGCCAAACTTATGGAGGTGAATGTCACTATTCTTGACAAAAAATCTTGTCAGAAGTACTGGGGACCAGTATACTCCTCTTCAAAGATGATGTGCACAGGTGGTCATGGAGGATTTTGCCAGGTAAAAAGTATATTCTGGACAAGTGCATTTTCTGGAGAAATCTATTTAATTCACAATCACTTTGTTCGATTCACAGGGAGATTCCGGAGGACCTCTGGTGTGTAACAAAGTTGCAATTGGAATGGTTTCATTCAATGAGAAAAACAACTGTGATTCTCCAACAAGACCGAATGTCTACACCAAGATATCCAAATTTCTGCCATGGATAAAATGTATTCTTGGTGGTGTGAAGAAAGAACTTGATTAATAAACATTTTATTTTCCAACAACCCACTCTATTGTTTGTACGTGTGGATTTCTGTTGATCATTTTATAATCTGAATGATTTGAACACTAAATGCTTTTCAGTGGAAAGTTGGTTTCAACTCTTCTCAGCAAAGAGGGTTTCCTGTGGGGGCTCAGCTCATCAAATGTGGTCAGACACCCTGTGAGAAAGAATAGTTTGCAAAGACATCTTTATAAAAAGATGACTGAGCACGATTATGAGACATATTCTAGTGTTACTGTAAGTAAGAAATGTAAAATGCCTATTCTTGCAGCACAGAAGCAATACATTACCTATCGCCAGAATAAGAAGTCAATTTAAAGTTATAGTTCACACAAAAATTATATTTTTCTCACTATTTACTCACCATCAAGTGGTTCCAAACCATTATGAGTTTCTTTCATCTGTTGAACACTAAAGAAGTATACTTTAGAAAAAAGCTGAAAACCTGTAACTAGTTGAGTAAATGATAGAATTTTCAGTTTTGGGTGAACTGTACCTTTAAAATATAAAAGGATTAAAAGATACATAGTTCAGGTTGTGTGCAATCAGTCCTAAAGAGTTTGCTTGTATTCCATAGTATTTAAGGGATGAGCCAAATCACAATAAAATAATCATATCCACAGGTTTCTCAGAACACTTTCCTCATCTGCCATTGGTCAGACAGCCCCTCAAACTCGAGCTATTGGCTGAGCCGTTGCTATGTGAGGCTGGTCAAGGTTTTCAAAGGCCAGTGTTTCAACAAACACTATGGTGTTTGTACTTTTCAAGGAAAATTAACCTACAAATGTGTTAATTACCATACTGAATGGACCAAAATGTGACAGTTTACTCACTATGATGACTTTTGTTTTTGTTTTGGGAAAGTGAGTTTTAATTCAAGTTCTCACACCTCACATTTGATTACGAATCATCCAGGAAATGCTGATTTGTGGTTTGCTGTGACTGGAGGCCTGCACTTAAAAGGCAAGTGACACATTGTCCACATATTACTAGCACAGTGAAACACGTCACTATAATTCTGCTCATCACACTTGTGGCCACATGTGTTCATGTGACAGGTTTATTAGTAATCTTTAACCTTTTTAACTCTTTTGGGGCTTAAAATCTTGTTTTTGTTCTCCACAGTTGTGGTTGGGGATGATTTAATCAAATGTGGAAAAAGGAACAAAAAAAAAGTATAATAATAATACATGATATCAGTTCAGGTCAATGTAAAATATAGATGTGTGGGGTTTCTCATATCTCCCAAAGATTATCACAGCGGCACATTGCGATTGGTATAAAGCATTACAATGCGAAACTGAAAAAAACTTGCATGATATTTTTTCATCTGTGGAATAAATAAAAGAGTTTGGTAAGCATTTTGCAAATTATATGATGATCAGTCTAATTTGTGGAATTCAAAACCAGCATTTTGTTTCAATTTCAGCTAATCTTGCTGCAGTGGTTTGAATCAAAAGCCTACTGAAGAGCATAACTTCATAACTGTGTTTGTGTTTTTTTAGCCTTGTTCATTATTAGGCTGTTGAAAATATCCAGGCCTTTATTTCAAAGAAAAAAAGAGGTCATATGACTTGACATGAGAAAATAATAAGTTAATTTTTTGGAGTTATTTGCGCTACAGCAAGTAATTAGAATGATGTAACGGTGAGATGTAAACTCATAAATAAGAAACAGATCTTTAAAAACAAAATCAGATTTCTTTTACTCCGAATTCAAAGTTTCATCATAAAATTATGACTTTATTTCTCGCAACTTTAGGATGTAAACACCTTTTCCATTTCTAATCTGTGTTGGAAACAAGCTTCCATATGTAAGCCATTCCCTACATATTGAGTTGAGTAGAAAATTACTGCCAAAGAAATTCAATTACATCAAATATTTTTACCAAGATATGCTGGAGAAAATCTTGTACTAAAGGAAAACTAAACTTCACCAAATGAAGCAATGTATCAACACTGAGTGACGGGATGAGTCACTTGTATGTGGTATGGCTAAAAACCTACAGCGAGGAAAATAAGTATTGAAAACTTCATGTTTTTTCCTGGGAATATTTTTTAAAGGAGCTGTTGAATTGGAATTGAACCAAATTTTACTAAAAAAGCCAAACAATACAAACATACAAATAAAAAAAAAAAAAACTGAAAAATGAGTTCTGTGTAATAACAATGAAATGACACAAGCAGAAAGTACTGAACTACTGAAACACATTTAATACTCTATATAAAAGTTTTTTTTGTTGATGGCAGCTAAAAGACCCCTCTCATAAGGAGAATGAAGTCACATGAATTGCTCAGGTGTGAGTTTTTCACAGACTTCAACCGAGTGTAAATATCTTGATGGTTCTGTGGGTCTTGTCTATCAAATTTGATCTTGAATTTGTATTTTCTATTGGATTTAAGTCAGGTGATTGGCTGGGCCATTCTACAGTTTGATTTTCTTTTTCTGAAACCATTTGAGAGTGTCTTTGGCTGTGTTTTGGAACCTTGTCTTGCTGAAATGTCCACTCTAGTTTCATCTTCATCCTGGTAATGTAGATGTTGGACTGAAGCAGGTAATATTCTATTCTAGTATTATTAAGCTAATAATTACAACAAGGAAGGCCAGAGGGTTGCTGAAGAACTACTGAGAGATTTCAGCTGCTGTCTGGGCTTTCTTTTTTTGTGCTCAATACTTTTTCCCTTAGTCATTTCGCTTTACTACACATAACTTAATTTGTAAATTAAACAGATTTGATTTCTCTGCATATATGGATTTATTTGCTTGTTACCAACCTCCGGGGATGTTCAAGTCAACAGCACCTTGAGAAATATGTTTTCTGAGAAAAATGGTGACGTGTTCAATACTTATTTTCCCAGCTGTATATTCATTCAGAGCTGATATCATCAATGGCAAAAGGCCAAGAAGTGCTCTTTGCTGTACATGGCATCAGTGCAGATTAATGGAAAACACAATTGTGGAGGATTTCTGACCGATCCAAGTTATGTGCTCACGGCCGCACACTGCGATGGAGAGAGTAAGAGGCTGCAGTTGAACTGGAATATGTTTGTTGTTTGATGGAACAGTTTGGTCATTTGTGTTTATGCTTGTCTTATAAATATAGAGGCAATATGAGTGTGATCCTGGGAACCCACAACATCAATCCAGAGGGGGCAAATCTGAAACGATACGCAGTGCAAAATAAGCATATAAACGATTATACGAATCTCCAAAAATTGGGTTTGATATCATGCTTTTAAAGGTAAAAAATTTCAGAAATAAGTGCAATGTTTATAAAAACAAAAAATACTATATATATTTTTCATATAACAATTGTTATATGTAAATTATATGTAAATAGTTTGCCAATTTAATGCTACCAGTATTACTACAAATCTCTAATAATACAATTCTAGTTATATCTCTAGATCAATAATAATAATAATAATAATAATAACACATTTTACATTTATATATTTTAATCAAACTCTGTAATTGTCAATAAATAAATAATCCTTAATAAATTAAAATGATAAACATTTGAAACTAAATATAAAGGCAAAATTAAAAATGGTGATAAACAAAATAACCAAGTATAATGAATAAACTAAAAGCCATAAGACATTACATTTTATAGAAACCAAAATATAAATGTATTATTTTTAGCAGCTTTTATTTCAAACAATTCTATATTTACATTTAAATTGTAACCCAAGCATAATTGCATAATTAAATATTAGTATTTTGTTCAAACTACTTAATAATAGCATTACATTTTAATCTGAATTTAAAAGTATGATTTACATAAAATATTTCTAATAATAGTTATTATATTTAATTGTAAATCATTTAAATAATTTCAACTAGCGTACAATGCTAATCATGAAGACCTCACTTTTCTCATGTAAAATTCTAGCTGTCCGAGAAGGTGAAAATTAACAAAGGTGTAAAACTCGTCACAATCCCGAGCAAGGACAAACCACTGAACACGAAGTCCAAGTGTCTGGTTGCGGGATGGGGAAAACTGAAATATACAACATGGTGAATGATCTTCTGGTGACAGACGTGTTGATTATCAACAAAACCGTTTGTCAATCGGTGTGAAAAAAAAAAAAAGGTCCAACTTCCGGACAACATCCTGTACGCTGGAGGCTACAAGACCAAAAGTGGCGCTTGCCAGGTACATCTACAAAATCTATTGATATTTTGGTGAAAGTTCAAAAGTCTGTCCACCTTTTTTCAATATGCAACCAATAAGGTGGAGTTATTTACCTCACAGTACGTCGATCTGATATTAAAAACAAACTTAATCGAATGAACAAATCATCATTAGCAGATCACGAATCCACCCAAAATCTGAAAGCAAGCCTTATTATTGTTATACTGTATAGAATACAAAGAAAATAATCTGCAAAAACAAAACACAGCAAACTCAAAAGACCACAACATTGGTCATGAAAATAAAGCACAGTCAAACTTACCTTTCACTGAGCTTTGCCTAAGGATTATATTAGCAAAGCCTTATTATTTTCAGTTCCTTTAAATGGAAGTTCTCCAAACGGAAAGTGCAACCCATAATTTCAAACACAGCCATCGCATACTAAAAAAAAGAGTGGATAATGTTCAGAACTCGATACTAATGTGATTGTTAATTATTATTAAACACATTATCATTGCAGGGTGATTCGGGTGGGCCGCTGGTGTGCAGTGAGCAAGCAGTGGGTATTGTCTCTTTCAACATGGGCCGCTGCGACTACCCCAATGCTCCAAATGTTTATACTCAGATTTCCAAATACGCCCACTGGATCAAACAGGTGATCCATGGAGGTGCCTGATGCCTGTATTACCCTAAACTGTATCAACATTAGCTTGTATTTTGAAGATACAACATTGTAATAAATGTGAGAAAACAACAATAAAAATAAGCAATGATTTCCTTCTTTTAAAGTGCCACTTCAGAGAGAGTGAACACACATGATCATTTTTCTTCTGTGGACCACAACAAACAGCTCATTATTTATTATATATCATTTGGTTTTAATTTCAGCTAATCTTGTTGCATGGGTTAGAATCAAAAGTCTACTGAAGGAAATGATAACTTCATAACTGTGCTTTTTTTGGAGCCATGTTCATTATTAGGCTATTGAAAATATCCAGGCCTTTAAAGAAATAAAGGTCATATGACTTGACATGAGAAAATAATGATTGCCGAGTGAATTTAGCTCTCCATAATCTTGTCCCACAGAAAAAAAAATTATGCTTTTTTGACTGCTTATGTATCTACAGCAAGTCATTTGAATGATATAAACTCACAACTGTGAGATATAAATCAGAAAAAAAC
>CAIGQW010031024.1:5411881-5424732 GCA_903798125.1 Danio choprae
CAGGGCAGGGAGGCACGAGGACCGGAATTGAGAACCACTGGTTTAAATGGGCATTTCACAAACAGGAATTTCAAAGAGCCATCACATGCAGAAAAAAGGGTGGATACTCTTTAGAACTCAATAACTATGTGATTATTAATCATACATCATCATTGCAGGGTGATTCAGGAGGGCCACTGGTGTGCAGCGGGCAAGCAGTGGGCATCGTCTCTTTTAACATGGGCCGCTGCGACTACCCAAATGTTCCCAATGTTTACACTCAAATTTCCAAATACACCCAATGGATTAAAAAGGTGATCCGTGGAGGTCCCTGATGCCTGTATTAACCTAAACTGTATCAAAATGAACTCTTATGGTACTTATATGTTAAAGATTAAACACTTATATGTTAAAGATTAAACATTGTAATAAATGTGAGAAAACAACAATAAAAACTCTGAAAAAAAAGCAATGACTTTGCATTTCCTTCTTTTAAAGTGCCACTTCAGAGAGAGTGAAACTGTTCGGGGGGCTGTTTGATTCTCAACCACAGCTAAAGCACACTGCCATCAACCACATCCTAAGTTACAAAACTGTCTTGTTTAATAAAAATAAATGCAGCAGAGAGGAGAAAAAAAAGCTTGAGAGGACACTTAACACTTAGAAAGTCCTGAAGACACAAGCAATCAATTGGTCAGGGTGTATAAAAAGTCTCTATAGCAAAGAACTCCTTTCATCAAAGAACATTTAGTTTACATATTTAAATTTGTTCCTTGCAGACAAAATTGTTCATGATGCATGAAGCAACCCATGTTAAAGATAACAACAGAACAAAACAGAAGAAATAGCATCTGATGTCATATTAGGACAAGTTCATATAGGGCCTGATTAAATCACCTGATCACTTCATGCATTTTTCTGAGCAGATATCTATCTGACTTGTGAAAATGGATCCATTTACATTTGAACACATCAACGTGTCTCTGCTAAACAATTATGATTCCGATCTTCAAATCACACGCTATATCCAAATTTAACTAGGTTAAGTTGACTAAAGCGTCAGACACATCACATGTATTTAATTAATAATATTATTTACAGAAACGTAAATTATGTATCTTATTTGGCATTCACATTATTTTATATGCAAGCTGTAAAACAAGATAGGCTCCTTGGCAGGATTACTTTCATTATAGGAAGCTGTTTTTGCCATTCAGATATGTGCAAGACATCATTCAAAATGTAAAGGGTTTAAATTCATTTTTGTATAACATACTCTCCCAAAAACAAAACAATGGGCCTTTGTAAATGAATGCAGCACTTTTTTTTCTATTATTATTCCTCTCTTTTCATTTCACAGTCAAAATGAAACGAAATGAAAAAACTTTAAACAAACATCTCAAACTGTCACCCGTGGCCTTCCGTTGCTTATGCATTTGTGCTTGTATATCTGGTGCTCTCAATGTTTTTTTTATTTTATTTTGGCATGAGTAAAATTTACTTAAGTGGTTTCAACAACAAGATGCATGTAGACCTGTCCAGTTTCGTCAGGAATGCGTTCCAGACCACTTCCATAAGGGGTCTGGAAAACATTCCAGACAAAACCAGACAGGTCTACATGTATCAGGTTGTTGCATTCCCTTCATTCCTGAAAAGGTCTGAGCGATCGGATTTATATCAGTCTCAAATGCATTTCGGAGGGCATTTACAGTTGCCCATATCACGATCAAATAGCTATCTGATCTGAAAAAAATAAATAAATAAAAATACGCATGGAGTAGACAGGTGAAAACAGCCATCGATTTTGTACTTTAAAGCTGAGGTCTTCAACCCTGTTTCTGGAGATCCACCTTCCTGCAGGAGGAGTTCAGCTCCAACCCTGATCAAACACAACTGATCCAATTAATTAGGAGCTGAAGCAAGACTTGATAATTACAGACAGGTGTGTTTGATCGGGGTTGCAACTGAAATCTGCAGGAATCCAGTTCACTTAAAAATGTAAATGATGTTAATAATTACTCACCCTCAGTTTGTTCCAAACCCCTGAGACCTTTGTTGGTCTTGGGAACAAAACTTGAAATCTAAGAACTCTCTAACCCGCCCTATACAGCAATAGTCACAATATGTTCAAAGTTCCTAAAGGAGGACAATAATGAGAACAATAATGTTCATAATAATTTGATTGATCCACTGAAGTCATATGCTCTGTTTTGTGTGTGTACGTGTTTTTGTGACATGTCAGGACACAAATCTGTATAATGACATAGGTATGACACAGGTATTACAAAAAGGAGATGAAATATGAGGACATTGCTGACGTCCTCATTTCTCAAAAAGCTTATAAATCACACAGAATGAGTTTATTCAGAGAGTAAAGCTGTACACAGTCTCCTGTGATGGTTGGGTTTAGGGGTAGGGTGGGGTTAGGCCAATAAAATGAACGGTTTGGACAGTATAAAATGAATGGAAACCTATGTAATGTACCCACTTTTCACAAAAACAAACTTGTGTGTGTGTGTGTGTGTGTGTGTGTGTGTGTGTATTTCTGGACTTTGAAAGAGTCTAGAACCTTAAAGTCTGGATGAGGGAGCTCTCAGATTTCATCAAAAATCTTAATTTGTACCCCAAAGACAGCAGGATGTGCTTGACATTGATATTAAAGTTACCACCAAAAGACAACAGATTTCATTGATGACAGTATTAACGCAACACTCAATGCAAGAGGTATTTTTTTTAAATATACATCAATAAAATACACTATTCTTAAATCAGTTACTCTGCAACTAATTGAAAGCAATTATGTATTTTTCATCGATACATCAAAATCAGAATTTTATCGTATTGACCAAAATTAAGAAATATTTGAAACATCATCCAGCTCTACTTTGCGCTTGAAAACCTTTCAAGGTCTAAATTCTAAGTAATTTGCCCAATTGTCCTAAAAACCCACATAAGAAACAATCATGATAAGATTGTATATTGTGATATATGACATGCTGATCATATCGCTTGCTTTGTTCTAGTTCTCAAAATGCACTGCATTCACTTTGTCTAATAACCCTTGCTTAACTATGTAGGCCATAATGACCAAACAAAAAAAAATTATTTTTCCATGCACATACATGGTCTAAGCATAACATTTTCTGGTAATACAAATGTGTATAAGTGACCTCTGCATATCTTTCAAAATGAGTCAAGAGGTGAAAAAAGGAGTCATACTTCACACGAATGTAGCTTTACTCTGTGGCAAAAATGAAGTGTTACTAATGAAGCCTTTGATGTGGTTAGCAGATCGTCCGATTGTTTCCGAGAGCCATTTTCTTGTAATGAGGTAGAAGACGCAAAGCACACAGGAAAAAAAAATACATCCCTCAAAATATTTTACGCAGTTTATTTTTTCATTAGACACGGGAATATAAACTATACAAACCTCTGTTACAGTGCTTTTGTACAATTTCAGATGGGACAATGCCAGAACACAGCATTTCCAGTAAGAGATTTCCCAAATAAATACAAGTGTTGAGTAGCAATACACAAAGAATGCGCTTTTAGGCTTCATTTTTGACAATTGTATTTCTATCTGAAGAACATGTGCACAAAAAAGGACATATTTTAGTTTGTACAAATACGATCTTCAATATTTCCAATTGTTGTTCCTCAAAAGTGAATGGAATTCAGTCTGTGATGTATAATATGAAGTGGAAAGCGCTTCCTGATGTGTCCAAGTCTTCTCAATGATTGAAATTGCTCGATAGCATCTTACACTAACTTTGAAGATTCATTTTGAAAGGTCTTTAACGTATTGCAGGCCTTGTTTGGTGTAGTCACTAACTGTGGACGGAGCAACCGATAAAGCGTGGATAGACTTCTGGACCCCTGAGTGGGGAAAAAAAAAAAAAAAATGGAGCGATTACATATCTATAGTATATTCATATACCGTGTGTAGTAAAATTAATTACATATAATTGTCACTAAATACAGAGGCATTTACCTGAGTTCCAAGCATCCAATGGGGAGAACTCAATTTTGGGGGTTGCAGGAAGCTACAATATTTTATTAAAGATCATTATAACAGTTTGACTTTGACAAAACATGGTATATTATGAAGACGTATTTGGTTAGGCTCATTATTAACAACCCTCTAATTCTCAAATTCACTTTAATCAGGGTTTCTGTTAAATTTAAGACTTTTTAATACATTTTTAAGACCACTATGAATGAAATTTCAGACTTATATAGGGATAAATGCTAAGGATTTTTTTTTTCAAATATCCTAGTTAGAAAAGATTTTCACTTGCCCTATCAAAAAAAAAAAGATTAAAATTTAATACATTTAATAATACAATAATAATAATTTTGTTTGAATATATTTATTAGTAATTTTCAAATATATCTATTCACAAACCCTACAAACCTTATCAAGAATAGAACAAAACATAGCTGTCAGTTACTTCAGTCTACAATAAAAATAATTTAATAATAAAAAATATAGGTCAGGTCAGTATCCTCAGCAGTAATTAAATGGAAAACCTTTAAGCAAATGTTACCCTAAGGAAAGTAATTAAATGCTAATTTTAATTATAAGGTTTAAAGTTTTATTGAGATGGATTGTTGGGGTTTGCATGGGTGTCAATGGCCAGATTGGGTAGCTATACATGAACAAAGGAAAATTAAGACCTGTAAAAAAAGAAGACCTACAACACAACATTTTAGTAGTAGACTTTTTAAGGCCTAACTTTTAGCTTTTGAGATTTAAGACTGTAAGACCCTGCGGATACTCTGTTTAATTTTCAAAAGGTAAAGTAGATATACTATTGAAGTCAAAAGCTAGCTAGTTTTCTTTTCACACTACTTGGGTCCAAAAACTTGAAATAAATACACAAAATGAACATACAGAACAATTTTGTATAACAGTTGATTAAAAAAGCCTTTAAGAAAGGTCCAGCATCCTTTGATTATGTGTGTTTTCTTTACAATATTTAATCCCAAAAGATACATTTTTTTTTTAAATTTTATTTCCATTGTTATTTTCAAAGTTAACATATTAATTGGGTTTAAGTCAAAAAGGTTTTCACTTTTCTTCAATTCAAAGTGATAAATTGACATTTCTTTCTTTCAATTTTATTTTGTGCTTTATAAGCGATAAATAATAAAATATAAGGGTGTTTTCATTGAAAACATTGAAACAGTGATTATTCCACAGACTATAAATTTTGCATCCATAGTTTATGAAGTGTTTTTTTTTTATCTAAAATTGTAAGTTTTGTGTAAAGGTGTTGTTTGGATTTTAATACCAAACATAAACAGAGCCTTCTGTGCATCAAGACATAAAATTTCTTTTTCGAGTTTATTTGACCAAAAACTTCCCTGCTATCACTCTTTTTATTCAATAACATAAGTGCTGCCATCTGCCATTCTTATATACTGTAGCCTTACACTTACATCAAAAAGTCAAGTTCTACTTTCGGTTTCAATCATACTCAGTTTTATTTCTTTTCATACCTCGAAGCCAAAGTACTTCATCCACTCGTCCACAGCAGGTGGAATGGCTGATTTAGCTCGGGCCAAGGCCACAGATCCCTCATTACTACCTCCAAGAAGTCCCGAATCATATGCCACATACAGGGCTCCTCCAGCAATGGTCACTTTTGTGGCAAACCTAAAACATACAGAATCACAAATACAGCCATTCAAAGTCAAGCCGAGGCAAATAGTGCACGTTTACAAGCTTCTTTGGTTATTATGACCCAAAATATATGAGGATAACTTAACATACATACGATTAACTCAAAAACAAAACAGCATTTAACATTTTTACAGTCAAAGTTATTGCTGAATTGAGAAATCAGCATGCTAGCTGTATTTAAACGACCATGTAAGTTTAAATAGCAACTAAAATACGAGGTAATTTAATTTTAATGTAATATAAATACAGATATATTATACAATTATATAAAGTAAAATAATTTATGAAGTATAATAAACACTTAAACCCAAACAGACAGTCGTATGCTAACTGCTAACCAGCTCCACATACAAAAACAACACAGAAACACTTACTTGACGACAGGGAAAATCTTGGCAGCCATGATTTTAAATGAAAAATTATGCTCTAATGTGCAAAAATTCTAAATAAAACACTTCACTGGATGTTCTGCTTTACTATTTTGTCAGCGAGTTTCACCGACAAGGGCATTTGCACTAGCAAACCGAACTGGTAGCAATAAAGTTCGTTTTGAATCCAGCTGAGCAAAAGCTGCACATTCGACAAAATGAACGACGAATATATCAAACGTGATATGTGTTAGAGTATTTATGAACATACACATAGATAAAAAAAAATGATTAAAAGCAGACGGATGTTAGTTTAATAGACAATTCGGTTTTGTTTATTTGCTGAAAGTGTTGCCATGATACATATGACCATGCTCTTTCTGTGGCCCGGAGTGATTGATTAATTGTATTTTAATAAAGGACGTTATTTAAATTTGATGTTGCAATATTAATAATAAAAAAAAATCTTTATCAGAGCCGCCAACAATACTAAAAGTAAGTAAAAACATTTTTTTAAAGTAAGCTTAAGTGAATAATTTTTATGTTTTTATCTTTACTTTAGGTTTGTATTTCATAGTTTGTCGGTTTGTTATTAATTGTATAAACCCAGCAGCAGCATTAACGTAATGATGCAAATAAAACAAGACTTACTGATAACAACACAATACTAACAGAAGTTACAAAACGCATTAATTGCTCCCAAGATTACTGTCTAAAACCGGATTGTACTTTGGTATTTGGCTCCGCCTGTCTGACAACTTAGATTTATAAAACCTGTTCTGCCTGTTCTCTGGGTGTCGACTGTGAACTTCACAAAGTTGAGAATTGTGTAAGCTGTGTACAGATTTCCTATATTTTTATTCCTTCAAATGAAGCTTTATGCCAAGTTACTGCTTTGCAGCATATGCGTCGCGTTCATTGCGGTCCGATGGAGTGCTCCATCATTTAATGAGGGTGAGTTTAACAGCCTTTATGTTTATCTGCGTGCTGTAAAATGTATTCTGTTGTCTGTAAATTGATAAGTGATAAGGTTTTCCACCTATTTAGGAAGTAGCCTATAATACAAAGTGGAGGAAATCTATGGAAAGATTTGTGGGCCCAAAAGTAATATAGCCTACTATCTTAATAAATTGATTTATCTACGTGTTAAATTCACACTTATTTCTAAAATAAAACATTATTTTTGTCTTGAATTTCTTTTAATTCAATCCTCAAAATCCAGGCGACAAATCTGTAAAAAAACAAGCACTTAAAATGTTATAATTCTGCAATTCTGTTGAAGTTTGACATAAACATGCGAAGAAAACATACAATACAAATACGACATAGTAGGCTTACATTATCGTCTGCAATTGTTATTTATTTGTGTGACTTATTAAACCAGCTAGTTTGTGTAAAGATACAGATAACATATAAGTTGTCGATGTGAACAAATGCATATTTTATTGCTACTACAATTGATTAGATTTTTTTACCATCTCTTCACTACGTGCAAGTGAGCAAATAAGGGAACATGACCTGACCCCAAGTGAACTGGCCTATTCATAAAACTTTTAAAACAGAGCTAAATATTGCACTTTATCTCCTGTTAGGGTCATCAAAAATGGATTTTCTTCGTTTGGCAACTCATGTGATAGATTTGTACAAATCTGTGATGTCTGCATTTGATAGCTATCAACATGAACTTCCATGCCTTTTCAGATAAAAGTTCTGAAATCACCAAGTATTGGTTCACAGATGTATAAACATTCAATATATTTATCAAAATATTAAATCAGCTATCTGCCATGACATTTATGCAATTCAGGACGTGTAACAAGCGACAGAGTATCTCTGCCCTCCAGTTCAGCAGTTTCAGCAAGAGATGTTTTACGCCTTCAAAATAATGAACTGCCACAGAGAGTTTGTCAGAATACAAAGAGACTTTTGGAAAAGTAACTTTCCACACACAATAAACGTGACCAATTGAAAAAAGATCATCCCTAAACACCAATATTGTGATAACAGAAAGCTGGAATTGTCATATGCCCTTTACAACAGTGACCATTGAACACAGTCGTTGTTTATGTAACGACTGTCATACAGTGAAATATGTTTTTTTTAGAGTCATTAAAAGGTGCCCGGGTGCTGGTGACTGGTGCCAGTACTGGCATTGGTGAGCAGCTGGCGTACCATTATGCCCGTTTAGGAGCTCAACTCGTAATCACCGCGAGGAGAGGAAATGTGCTAGAACAGGTCAGTTGATTTTTCTGCTATCATTCATGCTTCAAGCATATTTGATTGTTCAGTATGTTCAATCTGACTCAGGTTGTGAGCAAGTGCCTGGAAATGGGGGCTCAAAAGGCTTTCTACATCCCTGCGGACATGGCGAGCCCCTCTGATGCCGATCTTGTGGTGAAGTACGCCATCGAACAGCTTAGAGGACTGGATTACCTGGTTCTGAACCACATCGGGCCCAGTCCATACCAAATGTGGGATGGAGATGTTCAGCACACGCGATGGCTTCTAGAGGTGCAGAATCACACTGAAGATGTTGTTTATTGTATATTTATTGAAAAAACACATGTTAGTATTTATTTGCCCCAATGCCAGAGTTTCTCAACCACGTTCCTGGAGGACTCTGCACATTTTCCATCTCTCCTTAACCAATATAATGCAACTAATGTGCGTTTATAATATAATGAACTTAAATGCGGATCAAAAATGGACATACTGCAAAAGTCATCCATATGACTGTGTAGCATTCATAATAAAGTAAAAATAAAATCATTTGAACTCTCTAATGCTAAACACTGCTGTACTTTCAAATAGGACAAGTCTCACAAATTTATGGTAGTCTTTTTAGTGAACCTCATGTGCTATAAAACTACAGGTGCTGTTACGTCAGAGGAAATTTTACAGGCAGGAAAAGATGCATGTAGTTCAACTCATTGCAAAATTTGGCTGTAGAAATCTTTCACCCTCATGTGAAACTCCCAATTATAGATTCCTATTAAACTGGCAGGATTTTGCTGACTAAACAACGATAAATATGACTGCAGTGGAGGGGAGTATTCTTAACAAATCATACTCAAGTGCCATTGCTTACCAAAAAAAGGAGTGCAAGTAGAGTAAAAGTAACTGTTCTAAATACTATTCAAAGTGTGAGTAGGGACTATTATGTTGTGAAAATTCTTCCATCTTATACTATAAATTAAAATGTAAGACTAACTTAATGTGAGAACACGTTACATTAATATATGCACCTATAATAAGCCAACAGAAAGCAGGTTGATGCATTTACATCTTTGTAAGTAACTTAAAAATCTCCCAAAAAAGTGAAGGAGGGAACTAGCTGTGATGACATGTTAATGCTTAGGTTATGCACTTTGAACCCTGACTAAAAAGCTACACGTGTCCAGCAGTGATAGAAGCACTGATATAATACATGCAATTTGTGAATGTGTGTGAAAACGTAACTGTAGTGCATTCAGTTACTGTTTGATGCCATTTCACGCTTACATCGAACAATAATCTTACAGTAATCATCCTTCATCTTCTTATCAGTGAGCTTCAGTCTCTAGGTAGTTGCATGTGAGGATTTTGCATCTTTTTTGACACTTTCTGCAATGTAATTGGACAAGAATCATGGGACTGGTTATTCTAGCCAACCACCACAGACAAGAAAAAATAAACATAAAATGAATGCCTGTAGGTTAGGGTAGGGTTAGGTGCAGTAAAAATACTGATATAACACTAAAAATGTACTAAAGTAAAAATACGCATTTATAAAATACAATTTCTCAGAAAACTACTCAGTTAATTTGAGTATTTGTAATTAATTACTTAACACCACTGCTACGCTGTAAGTGAACATTTTGACCTAATGCCACATTTATTTGTTTTATACCCTCTTACAGGTGAATTTTCTCAGTTACCTACAGATGGCTCAAAAAGCTTTGCCGACTCTTGAAAAAAGTAAAGGATCGATTGTTGTTGTTTCCTCCTTTCTAGGTAATTAAAATATAAAACTTCTTCCCCTCGTAAATCTGGTTGAATTAACAAACAGATGCTGGAATAACATTTATTTTCCACAGGAAAAATGTGTGGTCCCTTTGCATTGCCGTATGCCGCAACCAAGTTTGCACTCAACGGCTTCTTTGGAGGGCTTCAGAATGAGCTAGCAATGCAAAAAAGCAACGTGTCCATAACCATATGCATACTCGGCCTGATCGACACAGATAGTGCCATGGAGAAAATCAAGTAAGATCAAACTAACATTACAGCTTTGGTTTTTAAGCTAATAAATGCATTAAACCTGTAAAAAAAAAGTGCACTCAGGAGACTTTTTAAGTTTAAGTCTTAGGATTAAATTGAAAATATATGAAAATGTGTTGTATAAGCCTCCAAGCTAACAACTATCAGTATGTATTGTAAAAACTAAATAAAACAAGGATATTAAGTAAGACTGAGCGTACCAACCAATTGCAATGTCTAAAATTCTGCATTTAAGTTTTGGCAAGAGTTGCTATCACAGTTCTAGTACTAAAGAACACAAACAAACAAAGTCTAACATGTAGTCATAAATAGCAGTTGACTTGTGTAACTCAAAAATCCCTATCACACGTAACAGCTTAAGTGGCCAATAAAAGTCACCTTTTTCCTATCTCTGATGTGTTTGATGCAGAGGTTACATTAACATGACTGCCTACCCTTCACACGAAGCCGCCTTGCAGATTATCCAAGCTGGAGCAACTCGACAGTCTGAGTCCTTTTACCCATGGTACACCTTCTACGCAACTCTCTTCAGGGATTGGTTCCCCTACTTAAGGAATAAAGTAATTCAAAACTCCTACACATACAATCCTTAAATGGATATGGAAGCACATACTGGAAATTGACAGTTCAATGGGAATCTATGTGTGGAGAAGAATTGTTTTTTTTTTTGTGACGACACACCAAGCGCCATTGATCATGAAGGGGACGAGAGCCTTTCACCCAAGACCAAAACATACTTTGATAACATTCATTTTATTGAGAATTTGTTTTAACATTTCTAAGTGAATTGAGATTATCAAAGATATATGACAGTGATTTATTGTAGGCCTACAGTAGATTATATTGTTTCTGTGATGTTAAAAGAGTGTTATCAAACATAGTGCACTTTGCCTGTTTGCAATTTTCACATTTTTAAGTCTGAAACCATCAACAAACTCAAATTAGTGTATTTATTCTGGAATCATTGTTGGCAACTCAGTAGGGTTGCCAAGAATTGAGATACTTTTAACCACCTACCTCGGGTTGTATTTTTATTCTGAGGTTAAATGTTTGGCCTCTTGCATGTCATATTGCGCTGTCATGTTTTACTACAGCCTACCAAATTTTTATTCTACCAATGATAAAAACTGCTAGGATTATGAAATAGAGTAAACTTTTTTGAAGTGCATTGTAGGCTTTAACCGGGTGTTTTCGTTTTTATGGCAACAGATTGGCAGGAATGTCCAAAAGTGTTGCTAAATAACATCTGCAAAAGTATCATATGCAGTAGAAAATCCATCGATTCACAGTACAATTCATAACTTGAATGTTTATTTTAGATCTTTAAATCTTTCAAATTAATTTCACAAGTGTAAGGTTTTTACCCCGCCTTTTTTACTGGACATCAGAAGGCATAAGATGATTTTTAATGATAACAATCATTATAATTACTGATAGCTATAGGCTCGCAGATACCAAAAACTTCCACAAAATGTCTAATGCATGCGGTGATGTAAAAAAAATTACGAATGGCTGATGGCATATTTTGATTTTTATGTTAATGAGCTTGTTTTGGCCGATTTTTGACAGACTAATTGGACCATTGGGATAGTTGGGGTGCGAAAACCTGGCAACCCTGTTACTCAACGACTTTCCCTCTTTCACACATCTGTAACGCTTGTCGTCTTTCTGACGAGATTATCTCAAAGGATAACGATTTTTCACTAAATGCTTGTCGCTTGAGGTTTATGACTGATAAAATTTAACCTTTACAGCTTTCAAAAACTGATAATTTGTAGTTTAAAGATATTTATCATGTTGAAGACACGCGGTGTCAGTGAATCTTAATAAGACGGCGAAAAGGAACACTAAATCTGTACTTTACCATAATCATTACCATAACTTTCCTTTACGTTGAACCTTTTCAGAATATTCCCATAAGAATCCCAATCCCCAATAAAGATCTTTTATTATCACATAGGCTACTTAAGTTGTTATATCACAATATGTCCAGAGGATGGCAGCAGTCTCTTAATAATAGTCACTAAAGCCTTTGAAAGTGCACGTGTCACTCTCTCAAAGTTTGGCCAGTAGGTGGTTTGATTGCATGACCAACACGATTAAGACTTTTCTCTTCTGAGTGTTTCATTAGAGAGATGCTCGACATTAATTCACAGAAATTACTAGGGGTGGATCATAACGATTCAGAGAAGAGCTGAAATGACGGCAGGCTGTATTAATTCTCATATACTTGACTAGGTTTAAGAGGAGAAACCAAAGCCAGAACCTCCTCCTACTTAACATGCAGTGCCTTACGCATTACATACACACTATCTCTTTTTGCTCACACTTTCCCCTTCTTTCTCAGACACACACATGCCCACATACACACTTATGATGGGGCCTCCAGGGGGGAAGAAACGGGCCGGCTGGCTGGGATAGCAGCCAGTAACACCTGCAACAGATTAGAGCTCCTAATGCTGAGCAATAAATCCCCCACCCGCTCCTACATCACCATCAACATGAACTGCAGACTCTATCTATCTATCTATCTATCTATCTATCTATCTATCTATCTATCT
>CAIGQW010031024.1:5440046-5458270 GCA_903798125.1 Danio choprae
TGGCTTTCTGATGAAATCCCCATAGTGGAAGTTTTCCACATAGCATTGTAGTTCCCCTCCCGCTGGGGAACCCTGGTTGTAGTGTCCACACAAACACTCTGTACCTGGAGTTTTGGAAAATCTTCACCCTGGCCGGAGCTTTATGAAAGTTTCAGTTCAGTCATCCAACACTGCATTTTCATGTCGACAAACAGCGAAACCAAAGAAAAAGTGCGGTTTTGAAAATACCCATGTTGGTGTGGACAGGACCTCAGTTCCTGGAGGGCCACAGCTCTGCAGTTTAGTTCCAACCCTAAATAAACACATCTGATCAAACTAATTGAGTCCTGCAGGTAAGTGTGTTGAATTAGGGTTGGAAGTGCCCCAGCTTTTACATATTGTCAGAAAAGTGGCTAATTCATAGAATTTTGTTCGGACAAATATGTAAGAGGTGTGCGTAAGAGATGTGTGTAAGATATATATATATATATATATATATATATATATACACATTTGATTATTGTAAGGAAATGTCAATTCAGTTGAAAAACAATTCATTCTACATATAAGGATAAATAGCATAATATAACTGTCAAGCATGGCCAATTCGCTTAATTACTTTCTGTTAATTCGAGCCACATTCAATCTCTGTTCAGCAGCAATACAAAGGCTCATAAAGCAAATATGCTAAAAGCAGATCTGTTTAATGGAGTGCTATTTTTAAATGTAATGTGTGGTGCTAGTGGCCAACATGCTCATAAAGAGAAATGCAAAAAAAAGAAGAAAAACAAAAGAAATAACTACATCCAAAAAGCATTCTCAAACATATTAAATGGACAATTTTATCCTACACACGACCTAACCAAATCAAAAAAGGAACGAACGACATGGTTCAATACTAATCCATAGGCAACATGTCATTAGTGCTTTTTTGAAGCCTAGAAAGTGTGTGCGAACACTGCAAAAAAGCAAGAGCAGTAAGTGTAAAAACACAAGAGAGAGAAGTGCAACAGCAGTAGAGCAGATGTGGCTGGAGTGCTGCCAAATTCAACCTCTCTGTAGTCCATAACCCTCATCTCAGGAGAACGCTGAGGAGACAATAAGAGTGAACCAAAGGATCAGAGAGAAAGCGCAAGTCTTTCATCTTCTTCCATCCTCGTTCCGTCACCCGAGCGTGTCCCGATGAACTCGCTGTTGATAAAAGTCGCATATTTCTGTACAAAACCGTCACTGTTGTGTCCTGTCGGAGCGACCTAGTTTTCATGGAAGCAGATGGTTCAGACTGATTACTAAATCAATAAATCAACCAAAGAATGAGTTTCCACATTTTATGCTCTCAGATGAACGGAGCTGGAGAAGAGATGACAAAATTGGGCAGCTGCCACTATTCGATGTTCTGATGTGGACTTTCTCAGGCGAGTGTTTGGTCTTTGGAGAGTGGCTCTGAACATCCGTCTGCAGATGGCCAACACATTGCATTCCAGACAGGCCCTTCTGTCTGGCCTGAACCAAAAACGGTGCAATTCGGCTTCATGGCTCTCCAGGGCCACGTGGAACTGCGTCTCTCTATTAAGCAACACCCATAAGATACTGTGTGTGTGTCACTGAACAGTTTTTCCGTCAGCTTTGAAACAGGTCCGTTGACATCAGGTAACACCTTAGCATGCATTTCATCATGTCGCATAGAAACCAACTGTTTATAGTGTGATTATTCAAGTATAAAGGCTGATGAAAGCATGAAATATTGCTCACAGCAAAGTTATGGTTCTATGTGTACTTGCTGAAAGACATGGCAATGGCTGGCAGATGACTTAGTTTGAATAAGGCTCAGCTGTACAACCGAGAGCTCATGGTGTATGTTTTGGCTAGTTAGACCTAGTCTAACTAAAATATGACCTTCTGGAGTTATTAGGAAGAAGTCCATCAGTTAGAGCAATCTAAAATGACTCCTTGGTGGTTAAAAATGACATCTCAATGAGCTGATGGCACCACATGATGTCAAATGTGGAAAAACTGAATCCACTTCACACTTTAAATAACCTGCAAAAAAGAAGAACTGGAAAAATGTATTTTCTAATATGATGAAATATCAAAATGTCTTGGGAAAAAAATATAAATGACAAAAATCTAAACTGAATACCTTTTGGGTACAGACAGACAGACAGACAGACAGACAGACAGACAGATAGATAGATAGATAGATAGATAGATAGATAGATAGATAGATAGATAGATAGATAGATAGATAGATAGATAGATAGATAGTCTATTAGCAAGATTTCACTTAGCCATGCTATTAGACACTGATAGCCAACATAGATTAGCTCAGGCTAGCATGGGAATTCTTGGAGAAATAAACTGGCCTCAGATCAGGAAACACAATGCGCTATAATTTGTCACTGGACACATATTGGCTTTGTGCCATGTATACGCTGAGAACTTTGGCCTTTCACAATATTTCAGCCAGTTTACATGAAAGATGCCGGGAACTTGAGAATCACCAGTAAGAATCACAATTTGCTCAATTCGTTCCAGATTATATTCCTGCTGAAAGTGCCTCATCTCGATCCAAATGCTCTGACGATGAGACCATTTGAAGAAAAAGAGCCCATTATTACATGTGCCGTATTCTTTCAGACGCTTCATTGGGATGGAGATGGTTCCAAGGAGCATCTGCACAGCTCAAACAGACCAGATGTGTCTCTGGCTCCATGGCCAAGTCTTTAAGCAGCAGCGGACCATGCCTGCAGACTCCCTGGGGTGCCTGGAATAAAAGCACAACTGTTAACAGGTAGCCCCCACCTTTTCTAACGCCCCTTATAGAGTGCACATAGGAGCAGCCAGAATTGTTGAGGTCTCCCGAAACAAACAAAGAATCAGATGAGAAGAACTGCCAAGTTCTTGTCAAAGAGACTCTTCTACTCCAAATCTAGGCTCCCCCCAACCTCTTCAGGCCCAGCCCCCTCAACATCGACAAAGGCAAGATGGAAAGTTATTTTCATAACCTCTTTTAACGCAAATAAAACTCCCGGGGAAAAGGATCTGGGCCAAATTTGTCTTTCACGCCGACAGAGATCGCCAAAGGGGATCTGCGGGATTGGAATGTTTGACTCCCATCCTCCCAAAGATCAAGGGGGGTCTTAAGCTACTCAACCAGAACTGTAAGGATTATTGGCTTTTTACAAGGAGGCCACTTGTGTTATCCGAAAGAGTGAGCTTGTTAGCTTCCTTGTCTGCTGTCAAGTCCAGAAAGCCACACTTTGCAAGCATCCCAAGAGTGCTGAGGTCAATAATGTTGTTTTTATTAATCAAACCTAGTCATTTATTAAAAGTGAATAGGACAAGGAAAGGCATGTTTTTAAAGATGATATCAAGCGAAAATTCATCGTTCACATTTTTTTTATTGTAAAAGCATAATATAGAACTTACAATGGACAGTTTTATTCACATATACAATAAACTTTTTAATGGTTAATCAAAATGACAGACTTTATCAGGGAAACATAACTGTTATTAATCACAAAACCAGAAGTCTGCAACCATAATCCACACTAGAACCGAAAGACTTGATTTATTCAAAGATGTGATTTCCTGCAGGTTACTGGGTAGGCATGGGAGTAACTGCCAGATGTGGTTCAGAATTATGATAGTATTTAAACGTCTTATTTAGAACTTTTGACTTTCATTGTTAACTGATGTAAATTTTCTGGGGCAATGGTTTTGCTTTCGTTCATCTTGCATCAGTCCAAGTGTTTGACCTTTAGTGGCACAATACTAACGCTCCCAGCCATCCCTCCAATCATGGCCCTGGGTTTCAAGAGATCCAACTATGAGCTTTTCATCAAAAGTTTAGCTCACCCAAATTTTTTTATTCTGTTATTAATGTGGTGATGTCATTCCAAACCGCTGATACATTTATCTTCAGAACACAAATTAAGGAATTTTAGATGAAATATAAGAACTTTGTCATCCTCCATAGACAACAATGATCCCAAGTCCAAAAAAGAACCAATAACTTGGTTATTGGTCAAAACATTCCATGTCACTTCAGTGGTTCTACTGTAACCATACAAAGCTCCAAAAACACTTTTGTGCAGCAAAAAACAAAAAAAACCCCCTGTAAATATGAGTGTTTGCCAATATTTTCTCTTCCACATAAAATCATCAGAGTGCATTTCCTAAGAAGGTCAGTACAACGTATTGCTTTTAGAGTCAGCAGTGCAACACGCAAGCACTGTATTGCCCATAGCAAACATAAACCCTGATCTGATAGCTAATTTTTTTTTTTTTTTTTGGCGTGCAAAAGAGCTTTGTATAATTACACTTGAACCACTGAAGTCACATAGAATGTTTTGACAGGTTTTGGTTCCTCTTCGGGGCTTTGAACATCCTGGGACATTTGCTGTCTATGGTGAATAAGAGAGCTCTTTGATTTCATCTAAAATATCTTAATTTGTCTTCCAAAGATGCACAAAGGTCTCAGACATGAAGAAGCAACATGTGGGTGAGTGATTAATAACATAATTTGAAACACAGTGACTGCAATCTGGGACAATATAAGTTGGGGTAGAGGGGGATAAAGTGCATAGGGACCAGAAGTTTAGAGAAGCCTTCAGTGAAATCTTGGGGTAGTGGGGGGAACACAATTTTCTTCATAGGACACAGTTTTACTTTATGCCATTGACCTGCTAAACAAAATTAACATTGGATTTGTTTAACTAAGAGGCCAATGGAATGACACTTTTTATTTCGGGAAGAATTGCCAAATACAGCATTGCTTGGAGGTAATTAGCAATCGTGTTGCTTTTCAAATGCATTCCAGTTTGAGACCAACAATGTCATGCAATCCAGGAGGTGAGAGGAAGCCCGGTTTCATGTTGAAAGCACACAAGTCATCATTCAGCTGCTAGTGTTTTCAAAGAAGAGACCTTTGAAAAACATGCTAGAAGCTACTGAAAGACATGCCATACCATTGCAACACCAAACAGCCCTTAGACTCGCCACCTTGGCTGCTGGCGGTCAGCTATACATTCCTGCTCATGCAGAACATGTATTTTATAACTCAAAAGGAGATGACACAGCAGCTTAAAAACAGAAAACACAAAAACTGTATAGAAAGTGAATGGGCATGAAATACACGTGTAATAAATGAGTTTTACCTCTGATGGCCAGTCATGCATTTCTGTTTTGAAAAGCCATGCCAATGAGGGGCCAGTTTATATGCGTTGTTTTTTCTTTCCCTCCTTTGTTTTGGTTTCCTCCTCCCAAGCTGCAAGTCTTTAGTCAAAGTCTTGCTTTGACAGGTGAAGATCAACCGGAGCCGTCACTATTGGCAACCATGTGGGACTGAAGAGAAAAGGTCGGAGCGGGGTCACTGGAGGCTCAGTCATTCTATACCTATTCAATAATATGCCCAACCCCCACCAGGTCAAAGGTCCCACACAACATACCTTACCAAAAGTTCTCCAATTAGCCCTGGATCACAGTCTGGAAATGAGATTCACAATGTGAGGGGGATTAAAGAATGCATGCTGGTCTTTTTCTTTATTTATCCATCATAACTGAGTAATAACGGCACAGCTAATGCTATATAACCTTATTAGGTAGGTGATTGAAACAAATTTAAGGGCTTAAGAAATTGTTTGTTATGATGCAGAAGTTGGATTCAAATCGGATGTATAAATAAAAGCAAGTATCCGAAATTCCAAAAGGAAAGAATAACAAATCTGAGGCAATTACAATAAGAATTACAATGAAGCCCATTTCACCTGTCAAAGATGAAAAATTTCATTGGAAAAAGGAAAGTATACTTAACAAGGCTCTATTTAACACTGGGCATTTAGTAGCAATTAACACTTAATGCCTAGCACATGGGTGAAGACATCGTTCTAGCCAGCAAACGTTCACTTTCACACTGCATATAAGACTATCACAATATACCTGTGCTATTACTAACTGCATTGTAAATTTGATGAAATATATATCCATGGTGTGGATATTGTTTTTGAATGTGTCTTTATGTAAAATAAAATCACAACACATTGGCTAGCCTGACATGACTTCCAAGCATTTTTATTATGTTTCCCATGGTATAATCAATTGTCCTCCACATAGTCATTATCTTTGAATCATCTTTGAAAAGAGGGCTTACCATGCAGCGCTTCTCCATAATGTCTTTTGTAGCATTTATTAGCTGAGAAAAAATCATTCCCAAAGTGATCCCAATGATATCGTTTATCTACAACTTTCTCATTGTAGTTGTAGTCTGAACTCTGCTGTTGTTCTACATTCAGAACAATTCAGAACTCTTAACTCTTTACAGTTATCATGCTTGATGTGAACAGGCCTTTAGTCTTGTTTTCATGTCATTCAGACTAAGAGCTTATAATAATGTGTAAGTCGCCTGTTCTACAAAATCTGCTACAAATGGAGAATTTCCGACATCTAAACTGAACTTTATTGCCCAACATACCTTCAGTGCTCTTAAAATACGCATTAAATGTGAACAGCGCAACAAAACGTCCATCAGTGCACAACATGGCAAAGGTGTTAAAGGAAAGAGGGCTTCACGACACCGAGAAATATCACCATCTGTGCTTTTCTTACGCCAAACTATCCACCTCCCCCAGTTGAAGGGTTTTTCAGAAAGTCTACAGGAATTCCACTTGAGGGACAGACACAGATAATTGGCCGCAGATTTTTATTTGGCAGGGCACAAAGGGACCTCCTATTCTCCCCGACGCAGCTGTCCCATTCACACCCCGCAACCGACCTCCTATGCATCTTCTCCCCCGCAGGGTCTACACAAACTAGGCCTCGAACACGGCCCCTTTCATTGGCACAATGAAGCCTCGGACACATCCTGACCCTGACCCTCAGAGCCTTCCTCTACCACCCTGCGGATCTATCAACTTCAGAGAACTGCCCTGAGCTACTATTTGTCCAGCCTTTGATATCGTGAGAGCCATCAATTAGAGATCCCAGGGTGCACCTCAGAGATGCACCTGTTGGAGAGATCGCAATTCGATCTGTGACTGTTGGTGACAAGAGTCGTGTTGACTCAATTATATTTTTGGTGCAAGCATGACTTCTTTGATGAAAAGAGACCTCCTACAATTTTTGTAACCTTTGCAGTATCACTGTCCATTTTTCGAAGAACTCTGATCCAGATACTTGACATCCATTTTAAGGTCATTCAGACCACACCAAGAGTGGACATCTGTTGGGTCAGATGAATGATTGGACACGGAAGACATCTAAATCAGGAATCTATACACTTTTATATAATAAGAAATTAAGAGTTCAGTTGCAAAAACCCCTAAGTGCCATCTGAAATCTTCTTTTAAATAAGCATTTATCTCTGCTTCCTGTGTGTAGGTTCAGTAATTTGACTTTTATGGCAAAGAATAGCTTTTTAATGCCTTTAAAGTGAAATAACTGAACATAAACATAGGAGGTTGAAGCAAAATTCTCATTTTAGTAAAGTATTTTAAAGGCTCAAATAGTGTCTCAAATAAATCCAAAGCTCTGCCCACCTTAACAACTTAGTAACTGTTTTTTTATGCATTTTTATTTATTTTATTGTATTGTATGTTTTATTTTTTGCCTGGTTTGAAAGTAACTTCTGTGTGAGCTGTGTTTTGAACAATGGGTCTTTTTTTGGCAGAAATTGGCTGAAAATATGCATGACTTAAGTAAACAGATAATAAAATATAACAGTAAGATATAACAACTGCAAAATTTCAAAAGGAATCCATGGAATCAGAAATTTTGATCAAGTTTGAAATTTTATCCTATATAGATTTTACATAGTGCAAAGGTTTTTTCACGTTTTCTGCCATGATGACCAACAGAAAGTTGCTACCATTGCTTTCTGTCTTGGACATTTTTGATAACCAAATTGATTTCAATTCATTAAAGTGATAGTTCATCCTTCACTTGTTTCTTTCTTCTGTGGAACACAAAACAATATATTTTGAAGAATGTTGGATAGTCCATAGTTGGAACAAAACACATTATGGAAGTCAATGGCTGTTACTTTTCTACATTCCTCAAAATATCTTATTTTGCACTCAACAGAAGAAAGAAACACAAACCAATCCGGAACCACTGAGGGAAAGTAAATGAAGACAGAATTCTCATTTTTGGTGTGCAATTCTCAATATATTAGTTACTAGTAATGTTTTTAGGGTGACCCAAAGTTCAAACGTGAGATGACAGTGATGTCAAAATGATCCCCTTTCACAAAGATTATCAAAATGATTAAAAATGCTGTGTTATGACTGCCAGGCAAGTAGATGGTGATGTCATGTTTTAACACTACGCACCTGCGCACTTATGATCCTCAATTTTACCATTGTTATTTTGGTTGTCAAAAACAAACACTTATAGACTTATAGACTGAACTTGTAATAAACATGCACATTAGTAGTATACTGACACTATAACAGTATTGGTTTCAAAAACTGGCACTTTAAAACCCAATTTTAGAAGTTTCTTTAGCTCGAACTCATGAGGAGATGGAACTATTTTACATATTGTCATAAAAGTAGCTAATATTTATACAAATATTCATAAATGTTCATTAGTATGAGAACATATGTTTTTTTTAAAAAAGAAAGCGTGCCCCCATACCTCAAACCTAAAACACTGGGGGATGAGCAAATCGTACTAAAACGTATGGATGAGATTGCACAAATTAACACCAATTGCCGTGAAATTGAGTTGGTTTGTTTTCAGGCCTAAAAAGGTTCACTGTCCTGCAGATAAATGGATAAATGCATAAAAAGTTTTCCTTAGTGGACAGGATTTCAGTTCTCCATTTTCTTCATCTAATTGCCTGCTACAGCTTGAAAATATTAAAAGTACTGAAAATCAATGTCAATACAGTGGCTTGAAATGAAAACAACAAAAGTAGTGCAAATGCATTGCCTGATTCAAAATGACTTGGATCAGTAAAAGCTATAACTGGGCAGACGATCCAATGCTATCTCATGATAATACAGGTTTGTTTTTTCGATGTATTCGTATTAGTACAATGAGAATTCTGTCATCATTTACTTTTTCTCACTTGTATCTTTCTTCTATGGAACATAAAACAAGATATTTTGAAGAATGTTGAAAACCAGCAGGCATTAATATCCATAGTTGGAACAAAACATACTGTGGAAGTCAATGACTGTTACTTTCCTACATTCTTTAAATTATCTTCTATCTTTCTTTAAATGATCTTCGAGGGGGGTGGGGTTAGGGGGGTACACCTCTTTTTCAAAATCATACATTTTCGGATGTATGAGGCAAGGATGAAATCATATTAATTTGTAAGAAATTTTTTTTCGCCAATATGAAAACTTACGTTACGTTTTCTAGTGAGATCAGACTGGAAGATCTTATGGGAACTAAAGCTTCAAGTCCAACCCATGAAGAGCAGTCTGAAATCATTAGACGTACCCAATCAGAAGACGTTTTTATCCAACCCAAATATGTGTTTTAAATGTTCAAGAATCATATTTGTAAGGAAGTAACGGGGGAGGCATTGGGGACATTCAGCCTCTGGAAACAGTTGAAAGAGGAGTAACACGTTTTCTGAGAGACTGTTTCCTGTGCTTTCTCCTGGCTCTACCTTAATGGATCACATGTGTTGAAATGATGTATTGTGCAAAGCGTTGAAAACCAACGTAGGGACTACAAAAGGAAGAAAAAAGATCAGTCTTTGTGAGAGCCATGAAGACATCGGGAGGAATTTCAGGGGGAAAGGTAAAATGGAAAGTGATTGTTATACCAGTCACAGACAGTCTTGCGGTGCGCGGCGATGGTCAATCTCTTATACAGCCTGACTAGGGCGTCTCGGGAGACTTTCGAGAGGGCCAGAGGTCAACCACCTCTTTCCTGACGTGCCATATGTTAAAGGAATTTACCAGTGCATTGTGGGAGTTAGACCCCCACAACTTTAAAATTACTAACACATACATGCCTTCCCAGCCAATTGCTCTTTTCTGCCAAAAAATCACTTCTTTATAGTCGGCCAGAGCTCAGCTGCTGCATACAGCTCAGTTATGACTTGCTGAGAATACTAATGTCAAGATATTAGCACAAAAATTGGCAATAATTATTCATTAGTAATTAATCTTAAAACAAGTTAATTATTTATGAAAACATAAAACATTTTTTTTTGGTACACAATATTAACAAAAAAATATATATACATTATAAAAAAAAACACCTGGATTACACCTGGATTAAAGCTATGTGTAAAATCTATACTGTACACTAATGACAATTCTTCAACACAACACCAATGTTTTCACCATAGAAATGTTCCGAGGACAATATTTGGGGGAATAAACCTGAAATAAGGGAATTTTGGGGGAATAAGCCTGGTTTTAAGAGATGCATAAGGAATCACTTTAATGTTGTTCTTTAATTTGTAAGAATTCTATTGTATGTATGATTTTATTTTGTTTTATTTTATTTTATGGTTGTGTGTGTATGTGACTTTGTAATTTCATTTGTGTGTATTATTATTCACTTGTAACTGCAATTTAGCATTTGCTGTAATGCAATTGTTTTCATCATTCATTCATTCATTTTCATTTCGGCTTAGTCCCTTTATTAATCTGGGGTCGCCACAGCGGAATGAACCACCAACTTATCCATCATATGTTTTACACAGCGGATGCCCTTCCATCTGCAACCCATCACTGGGAAACATCCATACACATTCATTCACACACATACACTATGGACAATTTAGCCTACTCAATTCACCTATACCGCATGTCTTTGGACTTGTGGGGGAAACCGGAGCCCCCAGAGCACCAACCGGGGAAACCCACGCCAACACGGGGAGAACATGCAAACTCCACACAGAAATGCTAAACTGACCCAGCCGAGGCTCGAACCAGCGACCTTCTTGCTGTGAGGCGATCGTGCTACCCACTGCGCCACCGTGAGGCCCTGCAATTGTTTTGTCATTGTCTTTTTAATATTATTATTTAGGTGGAGGCTCTAATTAAGCCTTTTTGGGCTTCTTGCCTCTTCCTTTACATTATGGTTTATTTTTTCTGTTTGCTTTCTTGTGCAAATAAATAAAGTAAAAGTAAAACATTTCAATAAACTTAATTAAAATAAACTTAAATTCGAAGGAAATAATATCTAGAATTTTATCATTTAAAACAAATAGTAATATTTTACCCAAACCCATAACCCATACACTACCCATACTATATCCAGTAAATGGAACATTTTTAAAGCTCATAATTGTTTCCATAGCAGTATATAAAAACCTAATAAATGTAATATATTTTATTTCGGCTAGATGCTAAAGACATATTTCACAATTTACTTCTGTCTAAACTGATGTATTAAAACATAAAACTAAAATAAAAATGAATAAAACCTATATACATATTAAATACTAATAAATATAGAAAACAACAAAATTAGTCAACTTAAATAGACAATAAAAATATACTAAATAACTACAGAAGTATTTCAATGAAACTAAAATAACCCTCATCAACATATAACATTAGATTTCATGTATTTATATACACGTTTTCAAGCCATTTCTATAAAAACATGCATCTAGTATATTCTCATAAACATGAATGCAGAAAGTAAATAAGAAAGTGAAGTAGCCTTCAGCAATAGAGGGTCTTTTGTTTCTGTTTCCTCCCCCTTCCTGTTTTTCAGAGAAACTCTCTGACAAGGCTAATTAACTGTTATTAGTAATCATAGCCTCTCGTTATAGGTGCTGGATGTCTGTTACGCTGCTCAGATGGAGAGGAGGTGGAGGATGGAAAGCCCATACAGACGCTGTATTTGTGCTGCTAATAAGATAAATTGTGGAGAAATTACACCCTAATATGTTGTTACACAAGAACACAGCAGGTTTAGTAGTAAACTAGTTTAACTGGACAACAGCATCAAAACAGCCTTTTAGAAATCGCAGTAAAATATACAAGATGGTTTTGGAATGACCTAAACCGACCACTGCAACCCAAGCTCATTGGAAATACACTATATCATGTACACTATATACACTATAACTGTTGTTTCCAGGTCAAATGAGCACTGTAAGCAGTACAACTAACAACATCTGTTCATTTTTACACTAATTGGACAAAGAGTGTTTTGACTTCAAAACACATTTGCAAACAAATATGCAGAATTTATGTAATATATCTATGATTTTTATAAGATAAATTGTCAAACTACCTATCGAAAACACAATCTTTCATCTCTTTTGACACTTTAACAGACACTTGCACCAGTTTGCACACGTGCATCACGGCACACTTTCTTAAAATCACTCCATATGGCTATAAAACATTGTGCATTTCTGAATGTGCTTCACACAGGTGAGTGGGCTTGACAAACCACCTGTAGAAACACTCTCTCTTCATATGCACCGGACACTTTACTTAAACTCCGCCTTACGAGGACTCAATAAGGAATGCAATAAGCAATGTTTACTTGTGAATGTACCACTAATCATGTTGCACTACTTGTTTTCATCAACTTTAAATACCTCCTTTGCACAATATCTTGCACAATATTGTTATGTGTTATGTAAAAGTATTTGTATTGTCTGTCTTAGGTTATGTGTACAGTTTAAGTACACTGTAAGAAAAATACACTGTCTTGCTGCCTTAAATGTTTTAGTTGATTTAAATGTCCTTTTCATGTCATCTCAACTTCATCAAACGGACAAAAAATATTAAGTTAAACTTTGTATAACTTAAAACATCTAGTTAAAAAAACTAAAGCACCAAAAATATTTGTTGTATTGACTTTTTGTCATTGCATTTTTTACATTGTATGTATAGTGTAAGCATAGTACATATGCTAGTTATGTATAGGTTTTAAATAGCTCTTACACCCAGTGCTGTGTTCATATTTATGATTATGTTTATTTATGTAGCACTGTAATCCTGCGAGACTTGACATTTGTCCACACATGTAGTGGAATGACAATAAAACTTGACTTGATCTTGAGCAGTTCTAGTGGACATGTTAAATCTGAAAATTGCAGCAAAATATACACAAGGCGATGTATTTCAAGTTTTGCAGACATTTTCCAATGACCTTGGTTTGTGCCAACCTAAGACACGTCTGTCAGCACATGCAAAACAAACCTAGAAAAAACCCACCAATCCTTCAGAGGCCGAAGAACCTCCATTTCACATTAGGATTCACGACGGCTATTGACATTGGCTCTAATTTACAATCAGCTCACACTTTCGAAAGTGACAACAGCCTCGAAAACAGCCCGAGATGGGTAAAGTGGTGAATGGGATCAGTGGGCAAAAGTCCCGAGTCCCTCTCCCCCCAAGGGGCAATTAGTGGAGGCCTTGAAGCAACATTGAGTGGCGAAAGTCTTACGCCACAGATGGTACAAGTCAGCTGCTCTTGGTCCACATAGACACAGTGGTATGTTGCCTATGCAAACATGCAAAACTCAAACAAATGAAGGTATGCTCTTCGCATTTTGCCCACGGATGCATGACCACACACACATCTTATGAAGTCATGCTTGGTCGACATCTACAGACACAAGTTCTCTTGTCTCGGAAACACAAAAGCCTGCCTATGCACGTCCGACTGTATGAGGACGGCCAAAATGGAGCCACAAACTCAAAGTACACTACAAACCTACCTAATGGCATAAACATGAACAACTGTGGAAAATGGGCGTAAGGGTTATTCTCACACTTACTCATGTCCCAGTACAACCTACAGCATTTACAGCGCAATAAATCCAGAGAGGGTATATGCTGTGTAAAAAAAAAAGTGCTCTAGCTTTGGGTGTTTGCTTCATTATGTTTGAACAGAAAATGTATATTCAAAATGCATTTCTCGAACACTCTATTCACTTTCTGTTAATGCTTTTCTGTTTTATTTGTTACATATTAAGTTAAATATTATTTAAATTTAAAACTCAATGGTGCTTTAAATTATAGCTTATTTTAGTTTTGGAATACAAAAGAAAGCAAGATGCAAAAAGCAAAATCAAACATGCAAGTAGTTTTCACAAAGCAGAGCAAAAAAATTGTGTTTGTTTACTTTTTTTACATACAAGGCTGTACAATGATTGGTTTTGTACAGATTTTGTTTCGGTTTTAGGCTTCAAACAAACTAATTCTTTAACTATTAGCCAATCAATCAAAAGACAACAATATGAATGTCCACCATCTGGACTACTTATACACCACACTTACACCAGTTCAGGACTGAGTCTTTGTTTGCAGTCATCATGTGTTATTTTTGTTTGCTATTTGTTTTTGCCTGTCGTGTTCCTGATCTTAGCTTTGATACATTCTGACCACCGTCTAATTTTTGACCTTATATAGATGCCCTGTATGTACCTGTTTTGCCTGTTTTGACCATTGCCTGCTTACAAGAATACTCTTATTAAATTGCGCTTGGATTCTTACTTTTGTTGTCGGAGATTCTTCCCCACACGTGAAAGATTTGGAGCAAATATTGTAGTTATAAATTTCACTGTTTTTCCCAAACAAATTATTATACTTTATGAAAACTCATAATATAGTGCAAAAAGCTGTATCAACTACACTCAAAAAATATTATTACTGCTTGTTGAGCTGAAATAACTCAATTCTTGAGTTTTTTAGGGGACAACTTCAACTTTTTATGTTTATTCCACTTAAATATGTTAAGTTAACTTAATTGATTTGTGTTGGGACAACGTGAATGAACAGTGTGGAACCCTGCATTTTGTACAGTGTACTTTAAGATTATAGTTTCCCCAACTGGTCTCCATTCACATTCATTGTATGAAAATGAGCAGCTCGAACATTGCATTAAACATCGTGGAAAGAAATACATTTGTTTGTATACTATCATTCAAGTGTCCACAAACTTTCTTCTTATTCACAATGCGAGCCCTACTACAAACTAAAGTTCTTGCAATGAGGAAGTAAGCTCTTTTCTGCAATTGGTTTAGGACTTTCAATTAATTTGCCAATGGGGGAAATGATAACAAACGGCAATAAACAGTCAAACTAGTTGCTCTACAAACAAGTGCCTTTATGACTATGCATAAAAATAGTATATTAAGAAAATATCAGTTTGCAACACCAATCAGCATAACGAGCTGTTTTTATTTATGGCTGAAAATCAATGAGACTGGAAGTCTCGAGCCAATAAACCTCCAATGGCTCTTATGTGGAAAAATAAGGTCAATATTTCTCAACTAATAATTTTGTAGAGTGGTTATAAAAGCAGTGGAGTAGTGAATGTGTGTGGCAAAAATCCTTTCAAGGCCAAAAATTTGAGGCTGGATTTACGAGCTGCCACCAGAGGGATTAACTGGCTGTCGCTCATGTTTATTTATTCAAATGTTTGTTTTGGTTTAAGGCTTTTTTCTTCTTCTTTTTTAACGAATGTGCGGCGTGATGGATTTAAACCGTGCGAAGACTGTACGGATTTCAACATCTCAGCTCCGCTGGGAGGGAAACGCTGATGAATGTTTTGGACTTTGTTTCAGATTACGCAGGCTCAATGATTCACGTTTGCAGGTTTGTCTTGTCACCGAATGAGCAACTGGGCCTGCAGATTGGCTCTTGGTGTGTTTCAAATTATTGCATGGGCGTGGGGAGGATTTTATTTGTCTATCAGGTGGTGTTGGGGGTGAACCCTTAAATCTGACAAATTGCTGAAAATTGCAGACATGCACTCATTCCTGTTTGGACGCTCTTGGCACATCTGGTTGTGATCTTGGCACAAAAGCACCCCCCCCCCCCCTCCCTCAAACCCCACCTTCCTCCACAGCTCATTGCCATACTTTTCCTTCTGGCCTGGAGAGAAGAAAGAAGATGATCTCTGTTCTCTCACACTCCTGGAGTGGGGGGTTGTGCCTCAAAAGATGTAAAGTTTGCAGATGTCTACTTTGAGGATTGATCTTCTAACTTCACAGCTTGCAAAGAGTGGGTTATAATTGAGAATGAATGGGAGATGAATGGAGCACTATGACACTGCTGCTGCACAAATAAATCAAAATAGTTTTCACAATTTAAGTTGTTCTTTGATAATTGCCATGATTTAGCTAAAATGTTGTACTGACTATGTTTTGCGAATGAATTCTTAATGTGCCGCCTTTATTCAGGCTCATTCACACGTTTTTCTGTTTCAATACTCTACTTTTCCAATGCTTCTTTATGTAAACACACACTTGATGGATGTGTGCGAACATTATCCTCACGTCTTGCTTATTTGAGGTATCTCACACATGAGCACCGTGTTTTTAAAAAGCTGTGTGAAGTTAAAAGATGTTTCACTTTTAAACTGTGGTCACACTACACTTTTCACCCCAAAGACTTCCATTCACACGCATGGAAATGTAGCACACTCGAAATGCAAGCTCGTGCGACAGGTTTTGCATGTCGATGCATTTCAAAGTTCAAGCTTGGTGAACTCTTATCTGCAAAATCGCATCACGTGGTTGCGTGACACCAAAAGAAGATCAAAACTCGACCTCTCTTTAAAGAAGTTTAATATGGAGCAATTGCTTGTTTTATCAATGTTTAATCATCATCTTTTATCACACTCCTTTTAGTGGCGCTGTACGACAGAATTTCACATGTTAAAACTCTCTTGTGACCGCAGCTTTACACACAGTGCCGCTTATCAATGTAATTTCCAAAGCAGTGGACCAATCAGAAGAACTCTAAGGTGGGGCAATTCTGTTTACAGTAGCAGTGGCATGACATCTATTTTATTTGACAGCCACATGGCGGAGGAGGAGGCGCATATTTAAAAACTATTCTTAAATTATGTGTCTCTCGTATTTAGATGAAAAGACACATTCTGTGTGAATAGCCCCTTAACGCACATTTTGAAGTATCGCATGAGACATGATGGATTGAAACAAATACAAGTCCCTTAATTCACAAAAAAGTGCTTCTACACCAGCTTGATGTGATTTTGGATTTATGTACTTCTTCGAAAGAAGGGTTAATGTGAATAATGGGATTAGGTAAATAAATTCTGATGTAGTGAACATTCCACCCACTTGACTAATCAGCTGTTTTAACTGATGGTGTCTTTCAGATGGATCAACGGATAAACCAATAATATGCCCTCTTACATTCTGAAATATTGTAGCCACTAGTCCGACATCAAGCGTCAAAATAAACCACAATATTAAACAAAAAAATGTTAACTAAAAAAATTGCCAAACACATCAAAACAAATAAGGTGCCCTAAATGTTACTAAAATCATTAGAGAACAAATCAGAAAACAAAAACAAAAAAGTTTTACATTTAATGGTAGGGTGTGAATAATGAAGCTACATCAATATTTTGAGCAAATAATGACTTGAAGTTCACTCTCCTCCCCACATTAGTTTCAGTTTTTCATGATGTTTTCTTGTGTTTTTTGGCCGTTTAGAAGCTTTACAACTTCTGATCCCATTACCATACGTTCCCCTACCCTTGAGAGAAGAAAGCTGACGATCTCGGTTCATGGGACGGGGGGGCGTCTGCTCCTCAATGAAGTGATGTTCACAGATGTCCCGCATTGAGCATTCCTCTACCATCTCCTCAGCTTACGAACAGTGGGTTTTAATTGAGAACTTGGGGAGATGAACGCGGCAGCGTGACACATTTCAAAGCCTCTGCGAATCTGGCAGCTGTAAACGAAGCAGATAAAAAGATACATTTTCAAGCGTTGAGCCCATGCACAAATGATTAGTTGCCTACTTCAAAAGCGCCACGTTGGGGGGCTCCGAATGCTTTGCATGGCCCATTGGGTATTAGGCTTTACTGAACATGCTAGATTGCCTCATTTTATGTTCTCCTACAGCTCGTATACTGTAGACTTAAAGAGTCAACTCTCCTTATGCACAGATAATGACTTTTTAAGTGCAGTTGGAATTAAACAAAGAAGCTTAATAGTGGTTTCATAGGGTTTTCCCTAACGTTTCCATGGAGACAGTTTAAGTTTAATAGACTGGTCTTTAGTAATTGCAGAAAACCACACTTAACCACAACAGCTTATATAGTGGTACATTATACGTTTTGTTTTTTTACATAACATTACTTTAAACAACATTCCAATGAAACATAACATTTTTATTGTCAATTGTTAATATACTGTATATAATTGTTTTCATGCAAAAATGATAAAAAAAAAACAAATACCATATTTACATTATTTTTTATTATTTTTATTGATAAAAAATAGCGATCGTGCTACCCACTGCGACACCGTGAGTCCCTAT